>JAUBOD010000445.1:9308615-9326826 GCA_032353885.1 Nothura maculosa
CCCAATACACTACTGAGTAAAGGCTGATCCCCAGCTTTAAGGTGCATATTAATGGAAAGGTGCTGGCTGGAAGATAGACAAGAGGAGCTCCTCTTCCACCTTAACTCTGCCAGGGCTCCCAGGGGCACACTGAATCCCCATGTGCACCCTGCCCAACCCCAGGGCTTCACTTTGGCTCCAGTCGATGTTGCCAAAATCTAGCTTGGGAGCAATGAGGCCACAGCTCACCCCAAGGGTCTGGGTTGAGGAGATGATGTGAGCTGGAATAGAGTGAGGATGGAGGAAGTCGTTAGCTGCCTGAGCATGAATTGTGTCCTTTGTCCTCAGCTGCAAAGCTGGGGCTCCAGCCTGTTTTATTTATTAGTGTAATGTTAGCCTGAGACACCTTGGGGACTATTTCTTTTGGGCAATGTGCAGAGTAAATAGCGCTGAGTATGTGAAAGCCAGATGATTGTCAATAGGGCTAGATGACTTTCAAGACAACAGTGAAAATCCTCAGATACCTTGAGTCTGAGCCCTCTCTCATGGGCCGGAGTATTAGTTTAAAGAAAAGAAAAAAACACCTCTGGCTGCTGTTTAGAATTAATCATGCATGTATGGTTTTCCTGACATGTTTTTGGCATAGAAATGAATATGCTACTATGCAGTCCTACACAAAGACTCCAGATTGCAGTGTTAGGTTGTACTGAATGCAGGAATCATAAATGCATAACAGACCTTTGCTTTGCTGTGCTATTGTCTACTAGAGCACAAGTGAAGAGCTCTTGGCTCACTATGGGAAAGAAAGGCCAAAAAAATAAAAGAATTAAAAAAAAACCCAAAAATGCTGTGATTGCACAGCTACTCTAATCAAATGTGCTCCTGACTTTTGAACAGTACTGATAAAGTTCTGTTGTGATGTTTCCTGTAAATAATGATTGTAACATGGAAGAGCTTGTGTTTGACAATGCAGTACTTCAGAGTCACAAAGACTGGCATGAATCTTAGTGTACTAATAATACTTATCAGAATGATTTATTGTGCTATAATAGTGCATTTGCTAAGAATTAATCCCAGAGTGGGTAAAAGACAATTAAAATTCTATAGCAATTCATGTAGTATGACAGTGTGCGCTTGCTTAATATCCTAGGAATGATTTGTCAACATGTTTCAAGATATGACTGCTGTATCAGGTGAAAGGAAGAGAGGAAGGAGAATGTCTATGTCACAATTTTTTGATTAGTTAAACTCTCTTAACCCGAGCAACCTTCTCACTTAGATTTCAGTCACAGAAATAAGACATTAAAATTGCTGTAAATTATGCTCTTTATATACTTTTCACTTATAATTATGCAAAAATCAATGCCTGCAGATGTCGAATCAAATATTGAGTTTGATTTGAATCAAATCAAACTTATTTTCTATTATTCATCTGGCAGTCATCAGTTATAAATAGTGAAAGATGAATAACATGAACTAAAATAGAGGGGTGTGCTCCAAGCTCTAAAAGAAGAGATTCAAAATCAAGAAATTTAATCTTTTCTCATTCACAGCACAGTATATTCCTAGAATGAATAGAAGATTCTATGATGGGATAATAAATTGAATCATTAAGACTTCTCAACAAAGTTTTTTGCTTGTTTTGTTTGTTTAAATATTGGAATTTTTGTTTTGAGAGAATGACCCCAAGACCAAGAGGAATCTTGCCAAACTTTAAGTGTTTTGCTATAATATTTATTAAGAATCAAATGATAAAATCAAATATAACTCAATAATATAGTCAAATATAACTTGAGTGAAATAATAAAATTCCTACTACTAATATAGAAAAAGATAGTCTACTCCAGAATTCGAATAGACCTGTGGAGTCGCTTTGCATATGACAGCAGGAATCCATGGTACTTTCATTGCCTGCTGCGGAAGGTGTCAGATACCTAAATTTACATGAGGTACATTGGACTGCTACAGATAACTGGCAATCTTCCCTGACAGAATAGTAGGCTACATTAACATTGGCCTAAAAATTCTTTTTTAGCACTCATTTTCATAGCATGTTTCCTAATTTCTTTCTTCAATACAGAATTCCAAAGCCAAGATTTGGTGCACACCGATCTAAGATTCACATCAAGTGATATAAGAATCACCCTTATTTTCTTTCTTAACTTCAAGTATGAGAAAAAGAATACTTTACACATACATATTTTATTTAATTTAGGATTCATTAAACACCTTTCAAATGCCATTCTCTCAATTTATGATGTTATTTATCTATTGATCCTCTCTTTCTTGCAAAAATAAATAATCCATATGGGTATGGATTTGGATGTCCAAGATGAGGACTTGGACAGTGACTTGTTATTTACATTTATAGTGAAACTTTTTTAACTTTTAAAAGGATTTGTTTCTTCTCAATTTGTCAACTATTGAATAATTGTGGTCTTATTTTCCTAGGAAAGTGGATTATTTTTGAGACTTAAACTGTTATGTACCTTCTTAAAATTATCAGCCATTAACTAGCCAAATTACTGTTAATAAGGAGCTATGTTAATAATATCCAAGGAAGACTGTTTTTCTTCTTTCCAAGGCTACTAATGTGAATTAGATGATACAATATTGAAATCTAAGTCTAAAGGAAGCAATGAGTAGATGAAATGAAGCTAAATAGATATGACTGCACCAAATTTTCTCTCTGTTTTAGTCTTGCAACAAAAACAAAAAATAAAGGTAAATATGGTAACAAAGGCTAGCAGACAAGGAGTTTAAATTGAGCATCTTTTCCTTCACTCTCCCACCACACTCAGCAGTACCAGAGAACAGATACCAGGCTGCTGATCCTTACTACCTCCCTGTTAAACATCTCACTGCACTTCATATAAACTGCTTGACTGCAAAGGTGGAGCCCATCATATAAATACTGTTGATAATCAGGGGAGAAAAATCAGCCTGTTCAAGATAATTACCTCATTCAAAGGTAGGTGCATGATGCTGTAGCTTCATAAGTGATCTGTATCAGGTTAAGCTGGCAGTGCTACAGAGAGAAGTGGTCCCCCCTTCTCCTGCTGATCCATTTCTCCCTTGTGTCAGCACAAGTGTTTCCCTTCAAGATAAAACTCTGCACCTTAGGGTTTTGCCACATTAATTTTAGCCAAGATGAGGTCTCAAACCTGCTCTGTTCTGCAGCTGTACAAAGCTTGTCCAGGAGCAGGGAGATGGCAGAGAGATGAAAAGGGATGACAGAAGCACTTCTTGGGCATCAGTGGCAGATGCTGCTGCTGCAAATTGATTGTGAAGTTGAAGTACAAGGTGGTCACAGTGTGTGGTTGCCTGTCTCTATTGACTATAGATGAGAGCTCAGTGGCTAGTGTGGGCTATAAGGGAGAGAGACCTTTGCTCCAATGTCTGTCTGGTGTAGTTCAAAATAATTGATTCAAAATGTTACACTTATTCATATTAAAATGACAAGAGAAACAAACATATATATGTATTTTTTTCTGCCTAAGAATTATGCTGTATACAGCACTACCGAAAAAGAGATTTTTAATACCTTTCAGCCAAACACAAAGATTCCATTTCAGAACACTAAATAGATACATATTGTACTTATTTTTTAATTTTAACTATGCACTAGGGAATGAAATACACAGACTAAGTCATATAGAAATATAGGCGAACCAGACTCACAATACATCTTTTCTACAGTTTTGTACAGAGGTTGGAGTCCTTTGGGATTCATATGGATTGATACAAAAAATTAAAAAGGAAAAAAGTAATAAACTGTAATGGAAACCATGTTTCTGCGCTATTGCCAGAAGGGATTATAATATTATGAGTACTATATACCTCTCTGAATGAAAAGCGGGCACAAGGAAGGGAGGATAAGAAGCAGCAGGGGGGAAAATAAACTTACATTTGTTTTTATATCTTACAATATTAATAGTTCAAAGAAATTCATTTGATATGAAAAAGTAGTTCTTTCATCTTTTAGCCCACCAAACAGGCAGAACCTCAGACAATTGGCATAGCATTTTTAGAAAAGAAGATAAAAAGGGAGAGGGGAATCTCTTAACAAATAAGAAGCTACTAAATTAATTTGGAAACAGGTCATTTAGCTGCATTTTCTGGAGAAACAGAATATAATTTGGAAAATTGGTTTGCTTCTCTGTCCTCTGAAGATTTTGCAGTAAATTTTCTCTGCCTATGACAAATGTAAATGCAAATGCCCATTACAGTAGGGCTGATCGAGTCCCAGAAACAGAGTTGCTCCTACACTTAAAGAACAAACTATTGTTATGTCAGATTCTCAGGCCTCAATAGTCATTTTTGTAACAGTGTTTTATTATTTGTAGTGGCTAACTTAACTATACTAAGAGTTATGTCAGATATGAGAAAGATTGGTCCCACAGATACAATTAGGGTTTCCATGGAGATTAGCCTTCAACAGCCTAGAACACCAGTGAAACTCAAAATCTGCCACACATTATTTAAAGCACAGGACTGTCTGTGGCTGACCTTCCCTTATATCCTAAATAGATACAAATCTTCTCCAGAAGTGCTTGTTAAAGATAGGCAGCAAGTTTGGCTATCAGAAATCTACTAAAAGGCATGACAATTTAAAGGAGTTTATTATATTTTAGACTCAAAATTGAGTTTTACATTATCCTCATGCATGAACGTAAGCCAGTAATTAGGTGTGAAGTTGGTGGAAGTAGTTGAACTGAACATCTGAACTAATTTCTTTTCTGCAGTCCCTTTGCTCTGTGTGACAATACATCACTTTCTGGTTGTGTGTATGAACATTATTCACAACTTTTGCAACACACCACTCCCAACCACTATCACCAGCTAGATTTCTGCAAATCAGAAAATCTGCAGAAAAGTATTTTCTTCAAAAAATGTTTGGAAACTGTGATTGCCTGGAATAATGGTTATATCTGGAATTCAGCTTTTGGTTCTTGTAGCTAGGACTGCAGGAAGCCAAATTACCAGATTTGATCCAAATTTTTCATTTTTTTCTTCACAATGGTGAATACAATCACTGTTTATGCAAATTTTGGGCATTTGTTCCATTTCAGATATTTTGAAATTTGATTCAATATAGAATTTGGATTTTCCTCTCAAAAGATAAACCAACTTCCCCTTTTGTAAGATTTATAATAGAACCTGAAAGCAAAGACTCCCATTAGCTATATGGGAAAATCATGTAATGCTTCAGATCATGTCATACCCTTCTTCATATTAAGCTCCATTTATTTTTATACGAAGTTTAAAAACATATAAGTACAAGCATATAAGCTTAGAAGTATCCATCGACTTATGGTCTTATGCAAAGTTAATATGTTATATTTACTTTCAGTTCTCTCTTGTCTAATTTAAAAAATATTTTTACTCTAGGTCTTGATATTCTTATTTTAAAACACATTGAGCTATTTGGGAATGCTAGTTGATTATGGCCCTTGTGATTATTTTTAAATGTTCTTCACTTTTAGTTTCACAGACTTGGAGAATCTCAGCTTTTGCTTGTAAATTCTTAAGTATTTCATGCCATTCCTCAACCTCTAGCAATACAAAAGAAAAGCTCCCTTTCTGCTATTTTTCGTGTCCCTTCCCTACATTTCATGTTATAAGACAGATACACTCTACACTGGGCAAAATATAATCTACACATAGCTGTCAGAATGTAAAGGATACTAAATAGCATGGAAAAATCATATTTGCTAAAATACTATCATTGTGATTAAAAAATTGATAAAATATATAAAAATGTAGAGACGATACCTCTTTTTCACTTTTTAAGAAAGTAGCTGGAAGCAAGGCTGAAAAAAAGAGACAGATGCACATATCCTCTGAAGTGTGATAATTTAGTTAAATATTTTATCCACAAGAGGAAGAAAAAAACTATTATCACAGTAAGAGGAATTATTATTTAAGTGAGAAATGATACCAACTATTGAAAGTAATTTTCTAAATGTAAAACTTACTGAGCAACAGAAGCTCCAGGAAAAAGTGGAGCTAAAAAACTTTGTGTGGTCTCTGGCATAAAAACAAAACAAAATGTGGAACAAATTATAGCTGATATAAAGATTAGAATCAGAAGTTTGACATCATTTATAGAATTGTAATTAATAAAGAGACTAGTGAAGTTGTCAGACTAGTGACATAAACAGGAAATTAAGAATGCAAAAATACATCGCCTACAATTCCATTTTATGTAATGTTTTGAATGCTATTTTCCTTTAAATGTTAAAACAAAATTATAAAATTAAACTTTTTTACCTTCATCCAGTTTTTCTTCAAGCAGAGCTGCTTTAGCATTGAAAAATATTTAGCAGGAAATCCAGTTAACACAGATCGAGAATAATTCAAAAAATGAAATTCTGCATATGTTAAAATGAATTGAGCTTAGACTAGAATAACTATAAGGGACAAAAAGAGAGAGAGAGAAAGAGATCAAATACTAGCATAAGATGAAGTCACTAACCATATGAAATGCTAACATTGGGCTGAATGTTTAGGCCTGTGTAGTATCTGAACAATCTAGATACTTGACAGTACTTGCCATTTCAAGATATTTATGTCAGTACTATCTCCTTTTGAAAGTTGAGGAACTAGGTAAAACCATGCCATTTGAAGGAGTTGAATGTTGAGCCTGAAAGTAAAATCTGTTCTTCAGAAACCATCCGTAGTAAGCATCAGCTTGAGAGAAAACATGATCTGTCTCTTCATCAATCAAACTAGACTGATTTCTGGCAGCAGAGAATCAATCTTTACTCACACATCACCAGGGAAAGCATGTACTCATTCTCAAAATTACATTATTTTCTAATAATATGACTGGGAGTACACCAAAGAGTTTACTCTTGTCCTTACATTACAACTAAGACTGTTACTGCTAACTTTATAAAAAATGAATATACCTTATTTTCTATTTTTCTAATTCTCCAGTGCTAAAGCAAAGGAGGAGGGACACAATTTTGTACTATAGAATAACAAATTCACTTTCTTTTCTGTCTTTTGAATCTGTTAAGCATTGAGGAAAGAATTTAAGTTCTACCATGGTGCAAACCGTCTCTAAAGTGAAAACAAAGATGGGGTATGCAAAGTGAATTTTTGGCTGGTATAAGAAAATTAAGAATTGTATGACAGAAAACTGAAAAACGAAGTAGAAATTGGAGGTTCTCTTCCAAAAAAAACTTGTTACCTAGGTTGCTGAGATTGAGATGAGGAAGAAGGTCATGTCACATCTCTAAGATGTAAAAATAAAGAGTAAAAAATTACAAATCAAAAGGGTGTGGGAATTTCCCAGATGAAAATCCAAAGGCAGAAACATAAAACCTACAATGGACGGATACAATCAGGGAAAAATAAACTAAGATTTGAGCCAAGCAGAAATAGACTCCTGAAATTGGAGCCATGTGTGACAAAAGGATGGAATAAATGCAACTTAAGGAAACAGTTTGTTTTGTAAAGCAGGGCTATATGGGAAAATGAGTCTTACTGCTTTGGAAAAACAGGCAGAGAGGAGCAAAACAAAAGAGCAAGAGAAAATATTGATGTGCATAAGTACTGGTGTCATCAGAATATGTCAATGCTTGGTGTTAGACCCTAACGAACTAGAACAACAGTTATTATCACATTCAAATGGTCAATCAGATCCAAAAGAGGGACAGAATATTCCAAGCAGTAGCTGGAGAAGTTCCGCAGACGCAGCCAAAAGCCAGAAAACAGAGTAATAGATGAGAAAAAATACTTTAGTCTTTTCGGTATCCATTGCACTTCTTGTGAGTGGTGAACTCAAGGATAACACATGGCAGGAAGAAGCTTCTAGAGTTTAGTGGAAAGTAACTTTTTAAAAATAGTATTTCCCTTTATCTAGCCCTAACTAGTGAGCGACACCTGATGTGTCATTTGAATGTTGAGTGACTACAGACACAAGCAAAAGATAAATGAATATGGCACTCTGCGAAAGGGAACTTAAAAAAGGATATTTAATAAATACAAATAAATAAAAGCCTGGAAATACAAATAAACAAACAACAAAAAAAGAAATTAATTAACCTTTGCCAGTGAATCTAGATGCCATTAGTATTTAGGTCAGAAAGATCCACTTTTCCGTAAGAGACAAAGTTAAAGAAGAAAAGATTTAGACTGTTGAGTGAGATAAAGGTAATGGAAAGTGCCACAGTAGAACAGGAATGGACAAGTAGAAGATTAAGTCACTTGGGAAAACACAGATAGCACAACTCCAGTTCAAAAAAATAACAAAACAAAAACTATTTTGCACAACCTGTAAAGTTAGATCATGTCAGTCAAGGCAGTTTTAAAATACAGAAAAGTCATGCAATATTCACATAAATGGCATTCACAGTCCACAAAACAGAGGGCAGAAGGAGATGTCTAACAGCAAAAGTAGCATGCTGAAAGTTCAGAAAGACATCTTGAAATGAACCGTGCCAGAAGCAATGAAAATGTCAGATACAGTTTGTTTTTCTTCTCCAATATAACGGCAAAAGAAAAAGCTCATGCCATTAGAGAATGGAGAGAGCAATAAGGATCATGAAGATTATCTCTCTTAAAAAAAATACTTCCTCTTCCATTTCTAAGCATGTTTTGCTTACATTTTACAGATAGTATGCATATTGCATAAATGAATGTGTAAAAAGTAGATGATCAGAAGACACGAGCTGCTTAGGAGAAAAGACCTCATTGACATGTAAGTAATTCCTTTATGCAATAGGTACTTGCCATCTGTTTTTGATAACACAAGTGGACTTATCAGGGAGCTCATTAGCAGACCTCCTGCAGCCAAAAAATCAGTGGACCACAGAAGCAAAATAGCATTTCCATATGCATAAGAACAGGCATGTAAAAATGGACTAACACACACAAAGATAGCAAAGTTCATAGTGTAATACCTACACTGCTTTACAATGTAATAATGAGATATCAATGAAATAATGAGAAGTAAATGTAGGCAATAGAGACTCTTGTTCCTTTTCAGATTCCTTGTGTGAACCTTTGGGCTACTTTATGGACTAGAACAAGAAAAACACAAGTTTTAACTTATTTTATGCATTACAAACCAGCCCAAATTTTGTATTCCATACAGGGTGTAGGAAGCTAGTGCACACTTGTTTACGCTACCCAAAATAGAATGGAGAAACAAGACTTGATACTAAAATCACTGTAATGTAAATATCTTTATTTTGTGCTAAAGGATCTTGGAGCATAATAAATTGGGTAGTCCTGGGCCTTACCTTCAAGCCAGAGCTGAAGGGATGCTTGTAGATAATGCCAGGAATTGAATGACATTAAAGAGGTGCATGGAAAGAGTCTCAGTATCATGCAAATCTGGCTAGAGATCATCTCATTCACAATCTTATTTTTCAATAATTATCTATTTAGTCTCACATTATCAAAAAGGATCATATAATGATTTTAACATGTGATCTTTTTGTGTTAGGCAAAAGGTAATGATTACCTTGACTGTATAGACTATGATTTAATGATTACTACCTATGACACATTCAAACAAAATGAAAAAAAACATTGTGTAAGTTTTATTTTTCCAAAACCATAAAGACTAGAGAGGGAATAATTTCACTTTTTTGGCCAGTGTCTTAGTGATGCATAGGGTAGAATTGAATCCAGCTTGCACTTCAGGAGAGGTTATGTGTGCTTTCATGCTGACAGGAGAAAACCTTTTAAGTTGGATAGAAGAGATCAAGGATGGATATAGTAGAGGTGCATATGAAGAAATCATTCTGGAACACTTTTATGTGCAAAAATATGTTTCATCATTTCGTAAGAATAAATTTGTCACCTAAGTATTATATATTTAGATCTAATATAATTCCACAAAGAATGGCACAAAACTGAGAAGCTTAACTTAAACTAGAGTCTACTTTGTGCCAAAAGCTTCCAAGATTAATTTATACTACAGCTCACACATCTGTATTTTAACATTAACTGGTAAAAATATAGTATTGAAATATATATTTTTAAAACAGGTATAGAAGCAAAAATTACAGTGTTTTTAGCTCTAATAGAAATAATATGTGCTATAAGGAGGACAAACCATGGTCTGTGAATTAGGCAAGAATGTTGAACATCATCATGCTTAGAAGCTCTTTTTGTTTTTTTCTTCATAGTTCTCTGATTAGTGAATCACTCTACAAACTGTACAAATGCTCTAAATAACTTTCCTGAATGCTGTTGTTTTGGGCATTTACTGTAGGCAAAGAGAGCCTTATTTCATCATCTCATCATCCTACTTCCTCAAAGCCCATCAGACCTTTATAATCCATGACTTAATATGTCAAGATAATTCATGATTCATATTTTGATAGCTATTAAAAAGAATAATTCACTAAGATTTATTCTCTGTTTTGGGCAAAATGGTTAGGCATGAATTTATCACACAGCTTCCAGGCACTTAAATGGACACACAATTTGCATTTTGGTTATGTTAAACTCCCTAGTCAATGAAGAGAAGGAGGTCTCTCTGGCTGGTTTAAGGAGGACAGTAGGGAAATAAAAATGCACCTTATTAAAATGTCTTAATCAAGTGAGTAAGGAGGGATAGGTTTAACTCTCCAAGAATTAGTCTAAATCTGTTCATACTGAAAATTGTGAAATGCTTTATGCACAAAATGTGCATAATTGATAGGTGCACATAAAGAGAACTCCAAGAATAAATTTTTCAAATTCAAGTTTTAACTCTATTTAACATAAAGCTTGCAAGGGACTCTAAGAGCTTATCTATAGATTGCAAGCGGCTAATGCTAATTTTCTGTTTTAAGAAAGCCTTCTTGTTTTGAGCTGCAGGATTGCATTCTTGTACTAGTTCTTTAGGGGAACTATTATGTGAAAGTATAGTTTTTAAAATTTTATTATCAGATGCATAAAAAAATTACTCACTTTTTATCAATACAATTTCCAAAACTTGCTAGCATTATTCATATTATGATTTGACAGCTTCTGGTCATATTACTAACTTAAATTTTTTACACGAAGCATACTGATAATCATCAGAGATCTTCCTTAACTAGTTCTCTCTTAAGTTACCTCACTCATATCACTTGCATCACACGAGAATATATGAGCCATGCAGAGCTCTTCAGGTCAAAAGATGCATTACGCACTGGAACCTAATGTGAACCTAATCAAACCACTGTTCGAATCAGATAAATGAATCTAACAGGTAAGAACATTCATGAATATTCTCTTCAATCAAACAGAGAAGATATCTAAAGAAGCTAAGCTCAAATTACTGAGGCATGTAAAGAGATTGACGTCTTTCAATATTCCTCCCCCAGAAACTGTCAATCTGAAATCCCTAATACTGTATTTGATGAAAAGCAGTAGAGTCAAATTGCATTTAGCTGTTTATTCTTTACCTGTTGCATTAAATTGCTTTTCCAGGATTTGGAATAAATGGCTATGCCAAATGCATAATCCTTACAGAAACTTGATATAAAAATGGTGAGGTAGCATCTAAGAGAAATAGTTATTGTCACAGTGAGTTGGAAACAAAAAGACAAAAGAACAACATGAGTAAAAGGAAGCCCCAAACTGTTCCTTTCTGCAACAGCATCTAGCATCCTGCTTCCTAAGTGCCTTTTTTTGACCAAATTTCTTTGTAGCTTGATTGCTTTTCTACAAGCTTGTATCTCATCCTACTAGGCTTTAAGAAAATACCAGCACCTGTCTGATTAAGATATTTTGGGTAATGTTAATGGATTAAGATTCCTACAGACAGAGATTTTAAGAACATAAGGGAAAGGAGACTAGAACAAAAAAATATACTATGTACCATGCATTCTTTCCCAACCTCTGACTGTTTTCACCCTAAGAGATTTCCAGAGCTTTGTTTGGGTTTGTCTATTTAGTAGCTCACACAAAATAATTTCTTCCTAGTGCTCACGCAAGTAGCAATCTCTTATCTTCAGCCTGCCACTATATTGCAGTTTCACACACATCTCAGCTGAGCTGATGTGTCATAACAAATATACAAACAATCCAAAACTGCTTACTTGTAGATTACTTGCAGAACTGAATCTAGAAGTATGCAAGTATGCATTATTAGTAAGATCATCATTCCATCTCATAGTAAATATTTATTCTCTATAAGCAAGAATATGTGAAGAATCAACTAGAAGTTTGTTGTAAACATTGAATTTAAATGGACTAGTGATGTTTTTATCTCTTTTGCATTTTTATAACTCAGCTGTACAAAAACTGACTGAAAGCACCAAAATCTTCACATTGTGTATAGTATGAGAGGGGCTGCCTAATTCCAGAATTATTCTTTATATAAGAATAATATCTTTTCAAGTAATAATATCTTTCCAAGTCTTTCCTGGAAAAGATTTCACTTATCAAAGTCTGAGCAAAACTAGATAATCCAATTTTAAATCTGCTTTAATCTTTAAATCTGCTTAATATTTAAATCTCTTTCTAAGTATGTAAAACTTTTTCCATGGAAGTGATGTATTTTGCACAAAGGGAATGAGACCTACCATGACTATACATCACTTACCTTTGCCGACTCAGGTCCTATTTTAATATCTTACTCAGTCCCACTTCAAGATTTTGAATATAAGTAATAAATATTCTGTCAATGTTTTTACTCTTAGTATAGTTTTGTAGCAGAATTTCAATAACTGGAAAATTCCATACTAATATTTCAGGCAATCTCAAGATTTTCCATAGCTATTCACAGTTCTAATGAATGGAGCAATGTAGGAAATTGCATTTAGTATCTAAAACCAAAGATTTAAACTGTTCAATTCTAATGACATTTAAAATCAGTGATTATGGATGCCTAAATTAACATTTTTTTCCTTAAATTTCTTTCTGACAACCAATATATATAGCCCTGCATACTCCTCAGACTATACTACATTTTCCTATTTTACAGATGAAGAAATACAGCACTAAGACCAAAAGATATTTTCAAGATCAGACATTCTGTGGCACAGCTATCTAAATCCCAGAGTAGCATTGCAATCATTGGATAACTTTTTTTTTCCCACATTTTTATCCAACCATCCTCTCTGTCAAATATCAACTTTAAAGACTTTAAAGTTGTTGGCTTTGGAAATTACTTGTCACTTGGAAATGACAAAGACGCATGAAATGCTTTCCAATATTGGGAAAATTGGTTGTTACTCAATTTTCATCAAAGTGAAGTGATAGCCTTGAAATATGAAAATGACAGCATTTCCCTCTAGTGGTTTTCCCAATATTTCCTGGTGTTGGTAAGACACATTTTTTTTCCATTTCAGCTTCTTTCATTAGAGAATTTGTTCTATACATATTTTTTTCTCTAATAGACTTCCTCAGTTTTAAAATTTCTCACATGTAAACTTTGCTTCTTACTGTATTAATTTATTTTAAAAATGGAGGGCAAAATAAAAGAAAAAGTTATCAGTTCTTTCTTAATTCAAATACATGTGGAATAAAATAATTATTTTGCTGTTATTATTCAATGTAGTGAGAAGAGCTGGACTGATTCACAATTACATGACGTGGCAATAGGCTATGCATACCTGTCTATTGTAATGCAAACATTTCTTCTTTCTGTTATTTATTCTATATATAGTCTATGGTTAGAGGTAAAGAGTTTTATTATAGCCCTGAGCTTGGCTAGGTTTAGGGATAAATCTAGACAGGGTTGACAGAAATACCAGCAGCTTTAGAAGCATAAGATAAACAGTCAAATATTCCTATAGAAAGCCCCTAGACAATCAGGTCTACTCTGTGCAGTCTATATTAATACCTGCTCTACAGAGACCACAGATATCTGGCACCTTTCAGAGCATTTAGGAGTAAGGGTATTGAGTATTTAGAACCTAAACAGCTTTCTAGTTTGACTTTTTATACTTACAATAAGGAAAAAAAAGAACTGGTGAACAAGAGAGCTAATGATTCTATAAGAAATTACCTGGTACTTATTATGTCTATTCAGATTTGACTAACTGGAGAGAGGATGATCTAACTGACTTTTAATGTTATTTCTCATTTGCAATATTCCCATGAGTATTAAAGCATCTGCCATCAAATTAATGCAGTATGCAACGTATCCTGAGAAAAGTCAGATACAGGGAGCAATCAGAATTGGTGAACACAGTGAACAAATCTGAACAATTAACTCTCCAACAAGTATAGGTAAATTTGAATGACTCCTTTTATACAACAACACAGAATGGTATGCAAAGTTTGTTCATTAAAATCAGACCTCAGTTTAAAAGGCATCTTACCAATGATTGAAATAAACCGTACTTACGGTTCATCAAAGTGACATAGCATGTTAGGGAATGGAGGGAGGGTTTTAAAGATAACCAGGTAGTTCTCTGTCTTATTTTCTAGGTAAAGCACCATCTAATATATTACAGACAATGACAGTGAAATTATTTCTAATGACCTAGAATTACTTGAATAGTCTTTTGCAAAACTAGCTCTCATTTTGATCAAGATGAAGCTATTATTCCAGATGCCTCAAAACATTTAAGGTTACATAACAGAAAAACTTAAACCATCATTAATTCTGACACCTAATTGCATTTTACATTATTTCTTACTTTCTAGCATTGAATGATTTATAATTTCAGGCTCCTTTCTAAAGGGAGAATACATATTTCTTTCCAAAAATGTTGTTTCAAACAGCCTTTGGTGATAGTTTCAAATTTAAAAGGTGTTTGTTCATTTTCAGAGGATTTACTCCTACTGCCTAAAGAAAAATGGAGAAAGACAGGATGAGATGAGGATGCCTGCAGCTATTGCAGGCTCCTGTTGGCTTGTTTGACAAGATCTTACCGGTGTAGATGGGAAATATTCTACTGCAGAGATAGATATTATCAGAGCAGAAATATGCCTCATACTGGGCCTGCAATAAGATCAAGAATATAAGTATCAAACAGGAATAGCCTTTAAAAAATTGCTACTTTGGTTCTTACATAACATACAGAAAAAAAAAAAAGAAAGACTTGTCAAATGTGGTCAGATCTAAAATAAAGAATGTAAATAAAAACAAGAATATGTTATATGTATCAAGATCTTCTAGATCTTAATCAAAGCAATAAAAATACATAAATATATTTCTTTTTTAAAATCTAAATTAAAAGAAAATATCAAGATTTGAATGAAGTAGAAGTCTGTTGCATTTTCAAGCTGCTGAAAGAACTAACATATTAAATTAGAAATAGAATAAAGTTTTTAAGGAAATCTGTGAAATCATAGCTGGTATCTTCTAAATGAAGAGAAGTAAATGTTCTGCATGGAAGCAACATGGAAGCAAGCAATATGACAACTGCTGACCTATCTGTCAGACTCTCAAATTCTGTTTAGCCATTCACTTTCTATGTGAATCATAGAAGATGAGTTTTGGCAGGCATATCATATTTATTTCCATAACAGATATGAAGATCCTTTCTCTAGTAATTTTGTGATATGTATAAATCTACATTTTTTAAACAAGCTATTAATTTTGTTCTACTAACATTCTTTCCATTTCATTTTCCATTTATTAAAAATTGCTGTTGCTTTGAAAATTTCCCATCAACACTGCCAAGTAGCAAAGCATTCAGGCATCCTTGGATGCTGAGCATCCTTTAGGGAGCAGTACTAAGGGAGAAGATTTCCAAGACCTACCGTATCATCTTAATAACAGAGTTTGTTTTTCTCTCTGGAGGCAACATACAAAGATATTAGGACAGCTAAGCAATGATGAGGGCAAAGAAAACTTGAATTACCTTGACTTTATAAAGAGGCAAGACTACACATAAAAACAGTACTTTCAAATCAAGTGAAATCCTCCTATATGTTTCCTCATGTTAATATTTGATTCTAAATACAGTGAAGAATGGTCACTACTGAAGAACACTACTTTATTTTGATAGTCACAGTAATTATCATTTTAACAATTAAAAACCTAATACTTTATATTTTCTAATTTAAATACAGAAATATTAAATATATTAAAACTTCAACAGAAGGACAGTTACATTTCCCCTTGTTGCCTGTTTACAAATAGCTCATGCTCTTTTATATACTCTTCTATATGCTCAGTCACGCTCTCTTGCTGTCACAGTTTCAAGACTGAATATTGTGTTTGCTAAGGCTCTCCATCTGAAAATTTTCATCATTTTGGAATACTTTCATTTATTGTTTTTGCGTATATTAGATTTAGATTAGAACCACTAAATGAATCCATCCACTTTTGTTTTCTCCCAAAATGACACAGTTCCAAAACATGCCCAGATTTTGCAAATAAAAAACTACCCTTGGAAAATCTTCCAAGTACCTAAGAAACATACTTACAAAGCCAGTGGCTAAGAGTAAAGAAAGCATAGCAATGTTTGCAACAAGCAGACTTTACCCTCTGTGCACAAATGTGAGAGCCAGGTTGATTTCACTATTAGCTCATTGACTTTAAATCATTTCATAAGCCACTATGTTCTTCAATTATGCACTGAGATTGTGATAGATTGCATCAGTTTATATCCAGGGAAGCAACAAAGAGAAAGCTTATATATGCCTAAGCGGCAAAGAGAAAGCTTATATATACCTCTCAATAATACAGAACCTCCCAAGACTATGCCACAATGGTAATAGGAAGGCTATCCCTTATGGGGTTTTTGATACTTAAAGACCATTAGAGCTTGACAGCATGCTATGCACTGGTAAACATTATTGTTTGAATGATGAGTCCACTTTTCTGAGAAAGTGACTGCAGTATTATGAAATCAGGTCATAAAGAATTCAGGCACTACACGTTTGCACTTAACTGCAGTTTATGATATTCCAGAAATGACTCAATAGTGATGAAAAGTTATGGTATAATTCAAGTACTTCCCTCCTGAGCACTCATCCATTGCTGCAAACAGTCACTTCCCTTTCCACAGAAAAATAAATGAATGAATAAATAAATAAATAAATAAATAAAACCATGAAAATGTTGGAAAGGACCTCTGAGGATCAGTTAGTCCAATGTCCTGCTTAGAGCAGGGCCAGCTTTGAAGTGGCTCATGATCTTCCCTGCCCGTATTTTGAAGATCTTCAAGAATTAATATTTCGTAATCTCTCTGGCCTACCCTTTCCAGTGCTATTTTCCTGTGAACATTTTTATCCTTATTTTCATCTGGAGTTAAACATAAGGTTATCTGACAAAAGGTAAATTGAATTAAACTCAAAGACATAGTAAGGATCAGAGGAATAATGACAGATGGAGGAGCCCAAGTAACATAATCAGTGAAAAATGAAGCACACTACTTCTGCTGCTCTAAAAAAATCACAGAAAAAATACTAGAGCTTCATTGTCACCTATGATAAAAATACCAAGATAAGCCAAAGAACTAAGCTAGCTCTCCAATATGCCATGTAAACTAAGTATATAATTGCCTACAAGAGAATAGGTCTATTAAGGAATATATGCAAAAACAGAATTTGGAGAAGGAACAGAGAGAATAGTTTGTGATTATGTAAAACCAATTGTGCAATTTTTAAATAAGATTGTAGGAATGTACAAAAATTTATGCTTAAGGTAGGGCCAAAGGCATGAAAATAGAGAGATCAAAGTGAATAGGGGAAGAACAGGTGCTAGAGGAAAAGAAAACTGGAAAAAAAAAGAAGCTGGTTGAGTATAAGTACTGATCAGTATATTTTCCTAGATAAAGCACCCTCTGCACTTAATCATTGCTTTCTGTTCTATATTCTTATTAAATTCTATTTCTAGCTCACTCTTATGTGGCTGTGCACTGTACTCTAAGCTGTGCAAGGAAGCTTTAAGCTGGACTAATGCTGTTTTGCTGGGCTTGTTTTTTTAACGTGGATCTTAGCTGATCTAAGGTACTGACCGTTGTCTGCATTGGTCAGTGAGGCTGGCAATGCTCCTTCACATGTGCATTGCGCATGTGTGTGTGTTGGAAATATCTGCTCAGTGCTACTCCTGGCAATACCAGGGACACAGAAATACCTTTTTTTCTTTATTTTTTGAAGTATATTAAGATTATAGGAAACTTGTAGGAAACCATTACAGTTTGAATGCACCAGTGAACTAAGAATAAAGAGATATTCTTTACTCTGCTGCTTCATTTCCAGGCATATACACAGAGAGTAAGGATTTCCTCTTCTATACCTATAAGCTTCTGGAGACTTTTTATTTTATTTTATTTTATTTTATTTTACTATGTCCATGGCACAGCACAGTTTCTAGTCTTCTATACTGTCTGTC
>JAUBOD010000445.1:9326948-9386488 GCA_032353885.1 Nothura maculosa
TTTTATTTTATTTTATTTTATTTTATTTTACTATGTCCATGGCACAGCACAGTTTCTAGTCTTCTATACTGTCTGTCTTAGTTTTGCTTCAGTGTGTGACTGCCTGAAGCAGTGAAACTACTTTGATCACAAGCCAGTTTACTTTAACCTTTAGCTGATGTGCCTTTAAATATGTTTCCCAGTAAGGTGAATCTCTAAATGAAGATCTGCCATGTCATTACTGGTGAAGGAAAAGCAGCAGCAGCATTTAATTATAATTCATAATAGAATCGATATCAAGCATTTGCTATCTCACTTGCATATCTTGTCCTCAGTGCTCTTAACCAAATCTGAATTTATTTGGAGATACTGAATGTAAGTGATTCAGGCATATTTTAGACATGATGAGGACAAAACTGTACCTTTTTGGTAGTAAAAATATTACTCTGTTATAAAAATATTTTCTTGAACAGCTATATAGCTATATAGCTATTCTGTTAATAGGAAGTTGAGATTTCATTTGGCATTTAAGCAGTTTATATTCAGACTAGACATAGGTGTCTATGTTCCAAAAAGTTTTATGTTTTGATTATATTGAATCAGGACTGAGGAACTGGATTCTGTATATAAACACCCATTCCTTAGAAGCCATTTCTTCTACATTTAAAAAGTCTTCCATGAAGAGATGTTCTGTCTTATATCCAGGTTTAACTTAGCTTGGAAAAAGGGAGTTTATTCACCTCTAATTTCCTTTTGGTTGGTATGTTGAAAACTTGAGAAAACAGGACACTTTCGCTCCATGATATTCTATCACTACAGTTAACACAGAAAAGTTAACACTTGGACAATAAACTTCTATAACTAATTCACTTTGTAAAAAAATTGGAAAATTTCATATGAAGTACTCAATAGCCAGAAGCTGTTGTTGTTGCCAGAGTGCATGAATTTTATAAAGAAGCCTTGTATACTCTTCATTCCAAAGAAAGGACTGACGTCCTTCACATCTTTTTGTTAAGGCTATTCCAGCCCTAGCTAACTAACGTTATCCTTGGAAACATCCTCTGCCACCCCAAGAAAACATAGTGTTGCTTAGAGAACAGCCATCCTCCCTTTTCATTTGAGAAGTGCTTTTTAGTCATCTAAAAATACTTGTAAATTATGATCACCAGACATGATTCTCCAGAAAGTAAAGTTATACAGTATTCACAATGATCTTTACTGTCCTATGTGTCATTCATTTTATCCATCTAAAAAATTGCAGAAAAGTATGTGATAGAGAAAATATATAAAACTTGGTGCCCCATTTTAACATTGGACATATCAGAGTTCTACATCTTTTTCTCTTTTTTTTTTTTACTGTTTTCTGAGCCTCTCCTTATTGTTCTTTGCTTGATAACATTGTAGCTTGTTAGATGGAAGTCTACTTTGCACAGAATGTGCAATAAAATTAAATTAAATTTATGCTAACAAAACTCAGTAAACATGAGGAGACAAGTCAAGGTCCAACTCTCAGATTGAGTGTTTACTATACATACCCTTGCATAGTGTGAATATAACCCTCCACAACACTTAAAAGAAATCATTTCTCATTCAAAATTCATTATATTGTAACTACAGATTTAGTAACATACTGGCAGTTTCTATTGATTAACTCAGGGATGTTGTAGAAACTTGAAACGTACTGAAAGTGCCTTTAAAAGGAGATACTGATTTTTACTGGGGACAACGGTACATAAGCCTGCTAAAAAGATGTGAATAGGATAATTCTTTCAGAGTAGTAAGAGCTGATGAACTCTATCTAAGTTACGATATTATTTGTGCTCTTCTCTGAAAAGGCTTTATGTTGAAGGCCACTGTTTAACTCCCTTGTAACCATCAGGATGTTTAATACTTAAGATGCATTGACAGAAGTTAAAAAGAAAGACAAGAGACAAATGCTTTTGACTGGTCAACTAGAATTGGATAAGAACCCAATAAATTCAAGAGTAAGACAACTACTAATTACAGCACACTGTTGAGTATGTGCTACTTACCACTTATGTGTATAACTTGCTGATGAGTAGTTGCTGATTCTTTAAAATACATATATTAAAACATTTTTAAAAGAAAATGGATTGTGGCTTCCAGACATTTGAATGCTTTTGAAGCATCTGCTACCTTGCAAGGTAATCTGATGTAACTGAATCAGTCCGTTGTGCTTGGGAGTTCTCAAAGGAAATGATCTCGGGAACATTCCCTACTCATCAGCTTTGCTATTATTCCCTGCAATGTTATTAAAGTTGTCATGCAGAAAAAATTTCTAGTATGATTTCACCATAAGATTTTTTTTCCGCAACTTAGTTTAATTTTTTTCTGTCTCACTTTTGTGGTTTGACTCACTAGTAAATTTAAAAAAAAAAATAAATAAATAAATTTACTAGTGCCATTGGTGCCACCATGACTAGATATATTATCTTCATGCAATTTATTGCAAAATCTATCTCTCCTTTTGTAATGCAATTGAAGTTTCCATAAATTACCAGAAATGCCTTTATTTCAGTTACTGAGAATATTGTCTACGAAATTTTGAGTGTAAAGACTTATCCAGATGTTGCACATATTTGAAATCAACTGTTGATGTCAATGTTATATATGTCATTAGTAAAATTGCTATTGGAACCAGTGATTGTTGTATCCACTATACATAGTGGTACTGTAAATTAAGCATATTTTTACTGCTTCACTGAAAATAAAAAGGAGACTGATCCACCAAATCCATCTATTTTATAGCATTAATATCTCTTTTTAGCCTCTTCTGCATGTACATTATATATGCATGTATATTATATATATATATGAATGTATATATAGAGACACAGACACACACATACGTACACTAGAAAAACAAGCCAAAGTTTCAAACCAAAGTCAATCTCTTGCCCTTTATTATCCAAATTCCCCACCCACAGAGAATTTGCAGTTATTTACATTTGCTGTGTTTAAAAACTTCAACAGAGATTTTCATTTTTAAGTAAGCTTGTCCTTGACTACTTAAGATGACTCAAAATTCTGGCCTGGCTGCCGTTATTTAACTAGCTTCCTCCCTCTTTCTCTCCTTACTGTATTTTTTTTAATGTGATTTGCTAATTTCATGCCTCCAAAATGTCAGCAGAAGTAATAAAAGAGCAATTTAAAAAGCTGGTCTAAATGGCACCATTCTTGTCAAACTATTAAAAACAGAATTCACAGCAAGTCCTCACATTGTTCTGAGGATCTGAAAGGTTCCTACTTGAAAAGAAGTTGTTATTTTGGCTCAAGAGATATTTTATAAGATAAGGGACCAATTCAGAGTTCACAAACTAATATCTTCCCAACAAATGACACAGTTGGTCTTTTTATTTTCTTCCAAAGCATAGCCTTCTTTTTACTACTCTTTCAGCCATCCTGAATTTGTATAGTACAGATATTTATATATATTATGATTAAGTATTATTGATACAATATGAAAAATTTTGCTCCCATGAGTCTAAATAATTTTGTTGCCTTACTGAAAAGAGTAAGCACTGTTTTCATCTTCTTATATTTACCTAGCTGGTTTCTCCATCTTGGAAGACTGATATATGTAAATATCTTTAATACCCGTAAGGGGGAGTGAAATGATGGAGAGGAAAGAGTGGGAGAAGGAAGGTCATAATTAAAAACTTTCAGTATTAAGAACTAAAGTGAGACAAAAAAAAAAAGAAAATTAAGGTTGTTAGTATGTCACATCCCTTACTTTACTTCTGCACAGTGCTAACAGCACTGTGGGTGCACCTATATCAGCATTCAGTGTGTTTCTGAAATGAATCTCCTGACAGGCCATATTTGTGGGTTCATTTACACTGTGCATCTTGTCTCAGAAAGAACAACTGAATTCCTTCCAGAAAACTTAAAAGGAAGACATGATCCAGGAGTGTGCTGCTGATTTCTGCCACTTGTGATCATTAGTGAGCATTCAGTCCATAGCAACAGACTATCAAAAGTACAATATTTCTCCAAGCTTGTCTTTAGCTCTTAGCACTAACTGCTTTTTTCTTTTTCTCCAGGTCTTTTGGTCTGCAGCATTTATATTGCTGGTCTATAAGAACCTTAGTTCACAACAAAGCTCCCTTCTAGATTGAACTACGCTGTTTTCCTATCCTTCTCCTGCTCCCTCAATAATTCACTCGTCTTTTCCCTGATTCATTTTAATGTGGCGGCCATGTGGTTCACAAGCTGTATAAGTGTTTGAATTTGCTTGGCTCTGCTGTAAATGTTTCATCTCTCACAGGAAGATGAGAGACTTTTCCCTTATACCAACTCTGAGACCTCTTTTTTTTTTTTCTTCCCTGAAAGTCTGCTTCACAAACAATAAAGGAGAAGCATCATTTTGAGAGAGTTCAAATGCCAGTCTGTACTATAGGTATGCACTTTTGGGCATGCTAAATGAAGAAATCATTACTAGCAGATGGAATAGAAGGGAAATTAAAAGGAGATAGTTGCAAAAACTGGCAGTATAACTAAGCGGTTAGACACCAGCGTAGGTAGGAAAGTTTAAGAGTTTAGGAAGGTTTGTATAAGAAAAGATGGTAGATGACTTTAAAAGAAATGATGAAAACAATTTTGAAGTATAAAGATACCAGCAATCTAAATGGGACAGAGTTTTGTTTTGTTTTTGTTTTCCAGTAGTACAGAGCAAAAACAAAATGAAGAGAATTTTAGATGAATAACTTAACAGCTTCAGATCATCTGAAGTGGCATTGATCAAATATCCAGAGTCAAAGAAAAGAGAGTAAATAAGCTTCTTTAAAAAAAAAAAAACTAGGTTTTGTTGACTTGGATTTGGGAGTTTTATATTAGGTAATAAAAGAATGCAACTTACCTTTAAGATAGTTGCAGAAAAATTATGCTATATTATTAGAATTTAGGGAAAATTACATTTTATCTTGAGGCTTTGAGTAAGAAAAGAGAAAAATAATTTGCCATTTTTAGTTACTGGCTCACATTCAAATGCTCATTAACTGGCATGTGACAGCGTAATTCCTCCGTTTATACAAACAACATTACACATATTTGAAGTGCAATGACACTCCTAGAAATTGTTGGCTAACTTGGACTGACAAATATATGATAACATGAAGTTGTTAAACTAGGAAAAAGGGATTATATGTTAAAATGTAGCAAGGGTGAAATAATCAAATTCTTACATTTTTAGGAAATAGAGTAGAATTGACAGCACTTTAAAGGAGGGAGTTCAACACTGACACAAATATTGATAAAATGAAGAATTTAAAAAAGACTTACACATTGCTGTTAAGTAGAAACTCCTAAAACTCATGTTTCATTACTGTTGTGGACTGAAAAGAGTAGTATTAAATGAAAGAGATACCAATAGTTTGGAGGAAATAGAAACAGGAATTTGAAAGATGTCTAGCATAAAGTCAAAAGATTTTAAAAGAAGTGAAAAAAGTTATAATAAGAGTCAAATATAAAAAAGTTAAGTATAATATTCTCTACAAATGAAATAATTGCAGTAGTGGGGACAATGAAAGACAAGTATAAGAAATAACCAAAATTAAATAGCCTGCTCTGCCAATTTCTATCTGAAGAATATATGTTATTCTTTCTGATGAATATATGTACTTCTTTCTGAGGAGGTATATGTTGAAAAATATTGTAGAAGCACTTTCTGTACATTAAATATGCATAGCATGAAAAAAACCCAAAATTTTGGTTGAAATGTTCTGTCTGACAATTCAGTTTTTGTTTTATGGAAAAGGTTACTAAATATTCCCCTTTCAATCCATTCATGTATGGCTTTGCTATATTTCTCTCAATCATCATTTTGAGACCAAAGAACCTCATCAGGTTAGTTTATTATTCAATCATCCTATTGTTTTTCTTTGTATTTATTCTATACACTTTTCTGGAATGATTTGAATGGAACTGCACACAGTATTTTAGGATATGTATGCTATGGTTTCACATACAAGGATATGCTGTAGTTCTCAGTTCTAAAGATTCTCAATGTTCTACTTGTGTTTCTATTTTGACTTATGCAACAAAACTGTCTGCAGTGATTTTAAGATTTTTTGAATGAAATAAATAGTTTAGATGTATGTAGGAATATATTTTATTCCATGTGAATTATTTTGTGTTTATCAAAATTGACTGTGATAAAATGATGAGAAGAAAAATATTTAAAATTGAGAGAATATTCAGGAACTGTCCAGTCAATTATATTTTTAACTACTCTGAAAACATTTTATTAATAGCCAACATCGTCATTTCACTACCTGAATGGCTTAAGAGTTGAGTAACAGACTACTGCAATGTACTACTACAGACTACTGCAATCTTCCCATGCAAAAACAATATATATGTGTTTGTTATTTATTTTGATCTTGTAGAGAGGTAAGTTCAAGACTTTTGTTCTTATTTTATGGTATCTCTATTTCTTGAAGATATACAGAAGACTTATTCAGTAAATGATATATAAAATGTAATGATGTATACACTCTATATTTCTGAATATACCCTATGGTGTCCAGTTTGGGATATGATGGTTAAAGACCTTTTAAAAAGAAACCAGAGACACAAAAGAATTATCCAAAAAACAAGAGCAGCTTAAAGAAGAAAGTTTGAGAGGAATGATTGCAGTCTTCAACCACTGCAGAAGGCTGCTGAAAAGTAAAAGAAATAATATGTTACCTCAACTTTGTTACATAGTGGTTTCAGCAGGAGTGAATTTACATCTGAAAGAAGGAAGATCTAAGGTTATGTTTCAAAAAAAAAACAGACATACTAAAACATGGGGAGAATATGAAATGTCTCAGGAATACCACCAGTTGACCCTTGCATGTGATAGAGCAAGGACTAAGTGTTAAAATCTCTCAAAATGCTTCATCATTCATGTTTTTCCTGAAGTTCTTTCTGAAGCACCAGTAGTTACTGCCAGGAAATACAGCTACAGTGGTAGTACTAGTGGTAGCAACAGTAAAATACATCTCAGAAACTATTTTTCTGGCTTGACAGACCTATGGCAGTAGGATTTACTTCCCCTCCTCTTGCCTGCTTTACAAGAATATCAAATTCAAACCCAGAAAATTCTGCTAATTGTACTAAAATTAGTACCATTAATAATAATGATAATTTGTACTAAAATTAATGCCATTAATAATAATGATTATTTTATCACTATTGCTATGCACGCCAGACATAATAAAACTAACATAGCATACTTACACTTTACAATTACATTTTAAACTTGTTGTGTTGAATATTCTTAGAGTTGTTATTCAGTGATCTCCTTGCCATAAAACTTATTTTCTCCTTTATAATTTTCTATTTGAGTAGATAAATATTACTTCTCATCTACTGATGAAATTGTGCCAGTTCTCTTAAATACCTCATAGGGGATATTGTGTGCCTCTATTTTAGAAAGTAGTGCTAAAGTAAGTGCTATAACTTTCACTTCTTGGATTACTTTTGCATTATTTGTCTTTGATGCTGCTTGGTATTTCAACTGATCAATAAAGGGATTCAGGAATTTATCATTTCCTATATATGTGACCACTCTAGTTTCAAGGAGAATGTTTTAATGCCAAGGTTAGTAAGAAGGATGTTGGCTGTATTAAAAGTTGGAGCCAATATAAGTCAGGCACTGCTGAGAAAGGAAAGATGAAGTTCAATAAGGATAGAAAATCTTAAAAAGAAGTAGATAAGCCTTACCCAAAGCTATTTTTCCCATTTTTTTCTTACTATTCAAGCATGTCTTTCCTCTCTTCTATGTTCAATTCAATATATTTTTTTCTTAGTTATTTTTAATTCCATTAATTCCCCCAAACAGTCTTCCTTTTAATGATCTAGGATGCCAAGCTCAAAATAAATAGATCCGCATTCTACAGGCTCAAGTCTCCCCACCTGCAGCAACCTTTGGGAGATTAATTGGAGCAGTATGAATGAGGGAGGAGAAATGAAGAGGATCATATTATTGGGAGGCCTCTTTCTGTCTCCCCTTTAGCCATCCTCCTGACCGGGCACTTGAGTCACCAGCTTGCTGGAAAATGGTGGAAAAGAAGTAAAAGTCAAGACAGAAAGGAGGCCCTTACCTTGTTGCTTCTTCCTACCTGAAAAACTATAGAAAAAAAAATATAGTTATGGTCTGTTTGCATTGCTAAGGGACATTGAGGATTGTTCTTTGTCCTAAAGCAACAAGACTGAGGCTATCTTGCACTAAGAGAGCTCGTTAAGGCCATCAAAGGAACCTCAGCACCTCTAGGCAAGGCCTAGCCACCTCCTTCAGCAGTGAAGTGGTACCACGTTGGCAGCTGACCTCAGCACCTCTGAATGCGGAGCATCATTTCCTCCAGTTTTGACCCTGCGAACTGCGAGCTGTTGCACCATCATATGTGACCTGCCACTCTGATGTCCCTCCCCAAATCCTTGTGTATTAAAGTGTTTTCTTTCCCATCTGACGCCATTGTCTTTGAAGCTGATCATCTATATCTTTAGTCATCAGCTGGAATTACATGCTGCCTAGCTTGTCATCATCAGTTTGTCAGTATTAGGTGTAATCATCCCACTTAGTTTAATATATTGGTTTACATCTATATTTTTGACCGTTACTCTGGAAATATTTCCTCCTTATATCTTATTTGCTTTCTTCAAAGCTTCTGCAATTTTGGCTGAATACTTTAGGGACATTTTGAGGGCAATATTTCTGAAACCTATTTGGTGGTCATTATGCTTCAGCACTTTTTGTGTTTAGCAGCTACCCATTTTATTACTTACTCCAAACACATCATTTGACTTGACTGAGCTGTATTTGTCATCTATTGACATGAGAAGTTCAAACTACGTACGGACACAAAAACAACAGCTATGGTCTTGTGATAGTTCTTCAGAAACTGCCCTCATGGCAAAACTTTACAGGTCAGTTCAGAGCATTTAGGGGCTACTGCTCTCAGTGACAATCACAGGGACAGTCTGTCTCCCTTCCAGTTCTTCTAGTAAAAATAGGCTTTTTATATTACTGCAGATTTCATATTAAGGGAAGTAAAACAATAGGCAAATAAAGAACTCAAGCAGAACAATATTACAAAAATTCTTTCTAAGTTTCACTTATGTTTCCACACAGTACAGAATACCTATTGCTAGTTATCTTCTCAAGAATACAGTTTATATACAAAGAATAGTATATGGGCAATATATACATGTACAAATATATATTTGCATATATACTCACATGTATATACACATGCAGGTAAGAACCTAAAATTGCTAATGTCTCTGCAACTGATATCAGTTCTTCATTATTCTTTCAGGAGGAACTAGCATGCTGAGGCCTCCAATGAATCAAGTCTATAAAGAATAGACATTTTTCAGCAAGCCTGAGGAGTTAGAAAGTACTTTTAAAAAATAAGTAACATAATGACATTGCATAACAAGGCATACATGCAATTGATTAGCCAAAAATGAATATTTATATAAAATATTATCCCTTTATGTAAAATATAGAACTATTTATAATTATGATTTAAAATATAAATAGTTATTTTATATATTTTAAGTATTTTATATATATTTATATGAAATATTAACTATTTATATAAAACAATTAACTTTTTGTGACAATCTTAAAAATTATAAATTCAGAAATACTCCATTTTCATGGCTGCAAAATGAAAAACATTACTACCAAAATAATGAAAAGGTTAGACAGATACATATTATAATATATTGGTTAAGTCTTATCCAATCCTTAATGCATTTTCTGTTTAAATTACTCTTCATTACTAAAAGAAATATACTTTAACCAGTATGTTGTTAAATAATAATAAATACTATTAGGTTAGGAAGATCATGACATTCTTGTCTTTAGCATGTCATTCCACTACGTATTCCAGTAAAAAAGAAGGAAGTAAATTACAGAAGCCTGATAAATACAGTTTTTAATACAGTTCAGTGATTAAAAGTAAATTATTTTATTGAAATAACTCTGAAACTTGAAAATATATAGTAAAAAATAGTATTCTTATGCATATTATTTATAATACATTCATATGTTTGTCAATTTTATAAAATACTAGAAGAATTTTGACATTCTTTCTCTAAAATAGATCACTAAAGCTAGCCAGGTTAGTACAAATGATTTTGGTCTCAATGTAATTTTCTTTGTCTGTATCTTGGATTTTTATCACTTCTGTTTCCATATTCATATTCTTATTTATTTTAATAGGAAGCATCCTATCAAAATTCCTCCTCCATATTTTTTGATAAAATAGCTCTTTACCGTCGTCAAAAGAAAGCCAATATCTATATAAAGTGATTTTGTGCCTCCTTAAATGTGACAAAGGATAATATATTTATTATTTATTCAGTTTGCTAGTTGACAGAAAAGACAACTTTACGGTTTTAGTGCTGAAATGACTCTTGAAGAAATTCACTTGAAAAGGAGACCAGCAACAGGTCAAAACAAGGAAAGACAAATAATCTCTTGGAGCTTTGATAAAGCAATTAAGAGCATGAAAAAAAAGAAAATACCATACTTCACTTCATTAGATAGTGGGCCATGAGGGTCAATTACTGACAGCTAATACAAATATAAAACAACCAAAGGAAGATTTATTTTTATGAAGATATTTTTGCAGATGAAAAAAAGTTAAATAGGGTACAGCTATTTTCATTTTTCTGGACAGCTCCTTCATTTTTCTTGAAATAAAGTGGGTTGAAATCAAAGTTCAAGAATTAAAAGCACAATAACTTTAATTGCATTAAAAATACAGACCTCTAACTACTTTATGTCAGAAAGAAACACGGGACTTCTGAAAATAGGGCATTTGGGAACCCATAAGCTCCTGTCTGCACTTCGAAACTATATTCAGGACTTGGAATGTTTCCTTAGGTTCAGAGACTATTAAAGTATGATTACCTTCCTTATAGATTTGTCAAGAGATTTTTATTTCCTCAGTTTCTCTGAAGTCCATCCACATAAGGATGATAAATTATTTTTTTTCCCCAGGGAAGAGAAAAATGTACATAACTGACAACAAAAAACTTCAGTTAATTAGTCAGCCTATATATGTAAGTATATACATTTTACCTTTCACTATCTACAGCACTCTCCCTCAAATAATCTAAATACTTTGTTAAGGAAGTCTTAAATCAAATTCCTCCCAAGGTAAATTGTGGCTCTGAGTGGAAGGGTGAGGAGTCTTCCCTTTTGTTTGCTGTATAGCTCTCTGTATGAGGAGTGAAAGGGATTGCTGAGCTAATGCCCCTGAGCTACAGCTACCCAGTGTGGGTAGGATGAGACATCCCAGCAACTTTGTGCTAATTCTAGATGGACATAAAGGGAAATGCTTAAGCCCTTGGGTCTGGCAATACATATTTCCCTTTGAAGGTGGTGAATCCGTTTGTCCTTAAGGTCAGATAGCAGCAGTAATACTTCTGTTGCAGCACACAGAATACTTGATGTATGTATGTCAGAATATTGACATAGATTGATGCCAGCATCAAAGACAGATGGGCAAGAAGGTGCAGAAAAACCTTCTTTCCCTCAACTGCTTTCCTGACTTAGACAGCAATAGCATCAACTTTCTGGGTAACTCTAATTGGATCCCAGTTAGGGGGATCCAAGGGTAGGAGTTGAGGTGAATAAGGGGACTGTATTAGACAAAACTTAGAATGGGTATAATGCTTCTATGGTTATGGTAGTTGCCACCACTGCATCTTGCTCTGCAGCCTAGAATGTGAGACAGATACAGTGAATTAGAGGGAATGTGTCAATGGGATGGATTTCTTCTGCAAGTTGTTTGTTAAACCACTACTTACTTTCTCCAAGGAAAACTTCCAAAGAACCTGAATGTTGTAACTTAAAGAGGTTGAAATTAAACTGAAAAAATCTAACAATCTTATTGCACTGCAGAAATAATGAAGTAGGAAACTTATAGTCAGAGTTCCCTTATTTTCATTGGGGCTTGGAAGAATGTGCTACAAAATAATTTCTCCATTATTAATTTTATCTTGTTAGGTTTCTGCTAGTCTTTAAATGCATTATCTGGCTTTAGCCCTAATTCTGGTCTTGACTTAGTGGGTGCAAATCCATAAATACTCCAAAGGATATAAAATTACTTATTCTAGATTTACACAGTGAGTGAGATATGATGCATTGAATCCGGTTCATGAATTTGCATGTGTGAACCTAAACACAGCTGCAAAGAAGGAAAGATAGTGAGACCTAATGAAGCAGCAAAAGGCTTATTCACAAGAGTAAGAGTTGAAGATGCAGCCCTTAAATATTGACTTTTAAATGTTTGATAGTCTTCTCCAACAGGACATCTCCAATAGATTTAAGAAAATTGTGAAAATTTTCTTTCATTTAAGCAGAAAAACATAGAGAAGTTGCAGAATAATTTGCCAATCTGTCTGGGAATGATTCTCACTGATGAAAAAAGCAAAGGATAAGTAAGTTTTACATAGTTACTTATAGTCAAAGATAGAGTGCCATATGAAAAGCATAGCATTTTGGCAGGAGAGTTATGATTGTGACTTCATAGGTGTGTTTGTGCTTCAGCAGAGAGATCGCAGAACGACAAGCTTCATGGATTTGTCTTTGAGCAGAATTTCTATACAAAATCTTTTATAGAGAAAGATAGTGTGGAAATATTTACATTTGTATGACCAGTGTGAGCTTCAGTAAATCAATGCTTCCAATGGAACATTTTTCATAGAAAAATTAACGTATGTCATCTCTCAAAAAAACACTTCAGCATAGTATTTACATAAAACCTGCAGGACTATTGAGATGATCAGTCATATATCTCAGGACAACAAGAACAACCTCTGCATGAGTGCTGCAGAAGATGAGTTTCAAATGTCAGCCATTGTAAATATAAACATAAAATCTGTTTCTTAATTTTTGGATATAATTAAGCAGTTAATGCTTACAATATAGCAAAACAATATAATAAATTAAAAGGATGTCCCTGTCATATCAAGCTATCATATAAAACTTTCTTTTCATAAGAAAATTTTTAGTAGCTTTCTATCTCAGGATGTTTATTGCCCATGAATGCCCATGCAAGCCATTCCAGAGGTGGTGATTTTCAAACAAATGAAATTTCACCCAAAAGAGTAAACTATAAAGGATATAAAAACACAGTCAAGCAACATATTCTATCACTGGTTTTTTAGCAAGTCAAACAGCAACAGAACTCATTAAGTTACAGAAAGCAGATTGCTTTACATTATAGTTTCATTCAAAATAGCCAAACTCCTTATGTGTTATCTTGATGTTCAGATGCTTGTTCTTGATGTTTCTACAGCATGGCCATCAGTTTGTCTTTCACTTGCCTTTTTAGGGAGGGAGAAAATTGTGGCTTTTTTAATAATCCATTTCCTAATATTGTCTTTGTCTGATCTGGCAACTTTATTTTAAATTACAGTGTCAGAACCCCGCGTATCATAGCAGAATTCTACCTAAATCAAAATTTCTACCTACTTAAGAGCCCTACAGTATTGGCCAACTTGCAAAGTAATGAGAAAGAGTATATGTCTTGTGACTATTCAAAATACAGAGAAAAAAACAATTCAGTTTCATCATCCCTTTATAGCAAGAGACGACAAATTTCTCTGCATTCAAGTCCATTGCAACTTATGTAATTTACAAATAGTGGAAGAACTAGGTGTATATTTTATGCATTAGAGGCCATATGAATAGGCAGTGTGAGCTTTCTTGGGCAGAAGGAGTTCTTTTAATTTCAAGTACTACACACAGTTTCCCCATGTGCAATGTGATTTCTTTTATTTTTGAAGATGTCTTTGTTTTAATCTGTTCTCATAAGAGAATCTCGCACATGAATAGCAACCCTTGAATCTAATCATTTGTACTGTCCTTCCCTGAAGTGTTAATGTTGCCAGTGTGTTCATTCAGCATTAGGTGATCACATTTCTATTATGTGATTCATTCTGCAAGTCTGCAATATTAAAGTGGTGTTATTGCAGCTACAAATAGACACGGGAGCTCATTGATCATTTCTCTCAGTTCTTCCTAGTTCAAATTACAGTGCATAAAACTGAAATATGTTTATGAGCATTATTTCAGTAGGAGATGGTTTCATTTTGCATTGCTAGTAAACGGTGGAAGAACCTCTAACAGGTTTAAATATATAAAATGTGTATTTGTACAATCCCAAAGAAAGACATCACAATAACATAATTTAATAATTAAATAAATTATTAAATATTAATGATTTAATAAACAAATAATTAAAAATAATTAATAAAAATGAAAAAAAAATAAAATAAATTTGCTGGGAGTTATAATACCTAAACTTCAAATCTAGAAGATTTTGCCAGAGGATCACAGCTGATTTTGTGTCTCTTCTTTGGTTTCAGCATGGATTTTAAAACTGGCTTATTAATTTCTTTGGAGCTGATAACAGAAATCATTTGCTGCACCGAGGAGATGGTTCTTTTTCATACAAAGGGAACAATCACTAAGATATAATAGTAAACAATAAGCCATGCAAACTGAATTTGCAAGATTGCTTCCTTTATTGCTCCTGCACTGATCATTTCAAAGAAGAACTGAGCAATTAAATTGTACACACCAGTTGACCTGGAACTATAAAAGTATCCATATGGGCAGAAGAGGGAGCTTTGAAAGGAAATGAATTACTTTGTATTCTCCAGTTCACACAATTTCTATGTAAGGTATTAAAGACTCCTCTATCCAAAAAAAAAAAAAAAAAAAAAAAAAAAAAAAAAAGGTGGAAAAACACATACAGTATTGAAAGGCCTATCCCTTTAGGAAAGGTCACTTTCTGCATCTTCCTATAGAAAACTGATTCTTGATTCAAAGTATATTTTTACATTATTTATTAAAATGCTTGGATGGTCACATAATAGGGCTTCCTTCTGTATCCTGATTTTTTCCCCTACTTTATTATTTGATAGAAAAAGCAATGAGTTCAAAACGAGTTAACTTAGAAAAGGAGCAGGTTTTCTAAGGAGGTGTTATCGCTACACTAGACCAAGTAAACTAGTGAGGTGCACTGTGAGAATTTTTTATGTTCTATAGTATGTACATTGATAAAACAGGAACAGTATGTTCTTTGATCAGTTTTCTTCTGTAATTATTCTGTACTTCATTTCCTTCCCTCTAAAAATAAAATGTAATTATTTCCCTCATATGACGAAAAAGACCTTTGAGAACTGCTGTGATATTATTATTGATAAAGCCCAAGTAGTCTTGGTGCAAAAATGCTGTTATCCGGAGAAAACTTGTTTTTCTGAATTATGTTCCAAAAAAATAAATAAAAATCCTGCTTATGAAATCATAGCTGTCTCTCAGATTTCCTGTAGTATGCTCAGTACTCTACAAAAAATGAATTAGTCTGACTAATCTTTTAAGTTTAATGGCTATTTGAGCTATACTTGCCTGGCAGAGCTGCATATCTATCGTTATTCTATTCACATCTGTTACTATTCTCACTAGCGATACCCCATGACCCAGTGGGCTGTCTCATTCAGATGCTTGGAAAGTTAGTCATTGCCGTACAACTTGCCCTTTAAACTTACAGGGAGCACACTTTATCCCACCACTAAACCCATTGATTTCAAAAGATGGTTTCATGGTGATGGAGAACAAAAGAATAACAAAACAAGGCCCTAATATTTGAGATCTACCTCTCATGTTAGTGGCGATGCAAACTATTTAGCAGGCAGCAATAATTTCTTACAGAAGTTCCTGAAAGACTGGCTTAGCTGCAAGTGATTCAGAGAATTTTTTCTTCTCTTCCACAATTTTTGTGTTGGAATTCTGTCAGCAAAACGTATCTTCAAAGCCATTTCACCCAAAGCCATTATAATTCAGCCAGGTTCATGCAGTGAATAACATTTCTCCTTGTAGCATCATTTTTCTCCCTTTGATCTTTCTCCCTATCTCTTCAAAATGGAGGCTCATAACTTCCTGCTAGATAACAGGCTCAACTCCCCCCGCCTACATTTCACTGACTGCGGATGGGCTTTGGTGTAACCACAAGCAGAATATGGCCTCAAGACTCTTAAACACCAGCCATCAGGAATGATTGAAAATCTGCAACTGAGGCTTGATTATTAGAAAATGCATATTGAATTTCTGTATGCCTGCTTCTGCTACTTAATCCCAGCAATAACCATGGTGATGACTGTAGTAGAATAATGCCCATAGAGGTCAAATTCAATAAAGCCTACATGTCAGAAAGCGATGAGTAATTTAACTCTTCTCAAGCTGCTTGTTGCAGTTTACCATGATTAAAGATACAATACATACAGGTATGTTTACCTTGCAGTGTATTATGTCTGCACACAGCACACAAATGATTTTGAAAGATTCTATGGAAACCAGAAATGGTGTTTTATGATACCACAGACCTCCATATCTCTTATCCACTCTGAATTATGCATGCGATGTCATCATATAGCACGCATTACCAGCTAAAGGGCTTTGGTGCTGTTTAATCCCCAATAAAATTATTTACCAATGTCTTCTGTCCCATTAATCCAAGCAATTCATATTCAGTTCAGATTTCTCTATACAAAGCAGCAGTGTCTGCCTGTCTAAAGGGTTTAAGCTTATGTGCAATAAAATGATATTATGTTTCATTCTGATTGAAAAGTTGTGCTATCTAGGGGATTATGGAAGTATTGCAAGTGGCACCAATCATCAAATAAACTCCAAGAGGGAAGGGGAGATTTGTCCTTCTCTTTCATATATGAAATACAAAATAAAGAAGAGAAAAATATCCATCACTTCATTCTCTCCTCCAACTTTGTCTTTCACAAACTGTAATCTTGTGGGGTTTTCTCCAAGGATTTTATGGGCCACTGTACGAAACACGCTGTCATACTGATCATTACAAGATGACACTTTAAAAATAAAAATCCAGGGAGAGCTTGATAACCTTCATTGTCAAATGGAAGGCAAAAAGGTGGCAAATGCACTCAAAGGAGTTTTTTAAAGCTAAGCACCAAGGTGACAGAAAGACTGAAGTGATTGTCAACCTGGGTTGTGTCTGGCGATGGGAAGGGGTAAAGGAAGTTTTTTACACAATTCTTTTTTGAATTTAAAATATTGCAGACAAAGGGGATGTTGTGTCTAGAGGAAATATTTAGAGAAGAGCTTCTTTTATTTAACAAGTGGTAAATAAAGAAGAATGAATTAAATAGGTATAGACTATTATTTGTCATCACCACCCTCAAACTGCAGTCTGGCTTGGAGCCAAAAGTGTCGGGCTTTTAAGATTTTTTTAAATAAGGGAAGTAATACAAGAATATATCAGCATTCATGGATAAAAGGGATGGGGGAAGCTCAGAAAACAAAACAAACAAACACACCATCTTGTCTTTTAGAGTATATTGGCCTAAAGCAAAAGTTACAATTCTAGAAGACAAAGAGAATGAGCTCAAGACATATGAACATCAAAGCACTGTTCATACACTGGAAAAATGAATGCTGAAATAAACCTATTCAAAAATGTATATCAGTCTTTATGAAACTAATCAATTTACTTAATTTTCATTCAGGTTCTCTTTCTTTTCTTTCTACAGTGTCCTAATTTAGACCCTCTAGGCAAGTAATGCATAATATTTAATGGATTCTGTGATAATGCTAATTGTTTTCAAAGCAACTGTGATCTTTAAATTGATTTGATTTCTACAGCCTGCTTTATTAGTTTAATATGAGTTAATTCTCCTTTTGGGTGTTTCTCTTAGACTATATAATCCTTAGATGAATGAAGTAATGTATTTTGAAGTTGAAAATTCACCTCCCCAGAGAATGAGGAAATGAAATTTAAATCAGTGACTTTATAGGTGATTTTTCTCCCAAATTATTTACTACAGTGGATGCACGAGTGCAGTCTCTCTCAGGATAGCACCCCAGTGCTAAATTTTGCAGAACAAAAGCAATTCTACAAGCACAAAAGACAAGGCAAAGTTGTTACAATTCACCAACCTAAGAATAACATCCAGTAAGGCCCCTTTTATCCAGCCTAACCTTTCCCAAGGCTGAATGCAGCTGTCAAGGCAGAGGGCAGCTACTCCCCTATCAAGTGATTAACAATGGACTTAAGGAACAGGGAGAAGGCATCCTGCATCACAGGCCCACATAAATCCACCTCCGCCGTTCTTTACCTTTATTCATAGTGTCTTCCTTTCACACAGTTTATAAAAAATATATAATTTTCTATTCAGGGGCCATATTTGACTACTCTATAAGGCATTCTTAAAGACAAAACACAGGGCATGTGTTTTCCAATAGCACATATGTATTCTTTTTCTGAGTAGATAGTTAACTCTGACAAGAGCCTGCCATAAGAGTGGATGATCTGGCTCATTCAAAGTTTTCTCAGTTCCACAGCCTGGACCAAGCCAAAAAGCCCTAGTATTAACTACATAAATAAATAAAAAAACACTAGATAAACTAGATCTTTCCCTTTTCTCTGAAGCACAACTCTCCATAAAACCAATGGCTTTGTCAAATATCAGTCAGCCTGTATCATTAGAGAGACTTAAGTTTAAATACATTAAAAAAAATCTAAGAATTGGAATATTTTCACCAAGGTCAGCTATTGACTAAATGCTAGAGTCTCTGGTAAAAAATAATAGCTCTCATAACAAAAGAAGTCAAGTCTGATTTTCTACTCATCTTTTCTAGCTTTAAACTCTAAGCTGGAATGAAATTGTGGAAAAATTCAGACTAGGAAAAATAAATCCCTCACTTGACTCAATCTATGATCAAAAGCATATTTTGAAAACAAATTCCAAGAGCCTGAAAGTCTGGACTGAATAGCATATATATATATATATATCTTGTAGTAAATGCTTTAAAAAGGGAGTCTGCTTCTCTGGCTTGCTTTTTATAATTGTAGATATAAGCAGAAGGATCATCTTTGTTTTTCTTTCTTCCAGAAGCTCTTCCAGTTTTGTTCAAAAGCTGGCAGAGGGCAGAAAAAAAGGATTTTAAGACATTTAGAAAAGCAAAAATAGAAATTAAACAAACATTCCCCAAATTGTTCTTTTATATTTTGAAATTGTACCAAGTTTCAGCTCTAAAGAAATGGTCATCTTTAAAAGTAACCATTCTGCTATTCTTCACATTTTGAGATTTCTGCTTTAGCTAAAATCTACCTAGATTAAGCTCTTAATATTTTCTTCTACCTCCATAAAAAAGTCATTTGTGTCCTACTGTACAGAAAGCATTTGGAATTAAGCCTGATTCTCAGTTTCTGTGTTTCTGCGTTCTTTATGGGGCTTAAATAGAAACAACAGAGAAGATGACATATCATAATCTGTAAAACGGCAGGAGTAGATAGCTTCCCTTAGCATTACTGATTTAGTACTTCATTTACAAATTAGTGCTCTTGCTCCCTAGCAATTCATCTCCATCCAGTTCAGTTCAGTTCATCAAGGATGTTAGACATTAAACAAGTGAAAAATGGAAATGAGGCATTTTTTTTTATTTAGCTTTGAATCTATTTTACCATGAGCCATCAAACTACTAAATAAATAAATAGCAGCTTTCACCTCCCAGAGCAGGAGGTTCAAGAGCTCCACAAATTGGAACTAAAGACATTTGGATTTCCTAATCGAATTACTTCAGGCCATGTCTATTTTTTTTTCTCTGTCCTTAATAAGACTGAGGGGAAAATATCCATCTAGTCATCTTCTATTAGTATCTATTCTTCCAGAAAGTATTTCACATTTTATGAAATCTCATTTGTTTTAGGGGATGCAAGTTGGGAGAATGGGCTCTAGGTAACGAAGAAGTCTTGCAAGAATAGCATTCCTTAACCAACCACAAGAGGAACAGCTGAAAGGAGCCCTAGTATCCTACTGGAGTGTGACCATGGAGAAGGGAAATGGTTCTTTCCAATTTCTAGGAGAGATGTACAGTTTAATATCCCCTTTGGTGAGGGATTCAGAGATCCCATGGAATCTTAATAATTTGCTCCACTTCCAGCAGGATTTCCACTACCAGCACCTTGAGATACAGCCTAGTTGTTAGAGAAGGAGGGGAAAGTGCATCTTATGCTTTACATAAGTTTTCCACCCACAGGTTTTCTACTAGAACTAGATTGAGCAAAGCGTGTATCTTTTTAAATCTGAAAAGTGCTTCCTTTAATAAGAACATTAACATATAAATCATATTGTTACACAACCATATAAGCTTTCTATCTGAAAAATAAAATTCCACCACCACCACCAACAACAAAAACAGAACTGTTCTATCTCATTTGGCATCAAATGATGATTTGGCTGTATTTGGTTAAGGAAGATACATGCTGGATTCTAGCCTAAGCATTAAATGATTCAAGCTAAAGCTGAAAAACATCCAATATTCTATACCATAAAAAGTAGAGAATCAAATGAAAAAGTCTAATGTCTAATTACATAAAAAGGAAATGATCCTAGATGTCTGTTCATGGATGATGTGTGCGAAATAGGATAATAGTTAATGTGAATGCATTTAAATTTCCCAGACCAGATGAGAAGTGATCTGAGAACAAGAGTGAAAAGCTTTCAGCAGCAAACTTTCCACAGACTGAAAACATAGTAGAAAGTTTAAGCCATAAGAGGATGACAGACAACTAAACCCTAATGTCTCAAAAAAGAAACCTTTAGTTACCATATTATTTTTCATTTATTTTATACCTCTACCAAATTATATGATTATTTACACAGATTAGCTCATCACTAAAGTACTTGCTATACAAAGTAAATAAAAAAGTAAAAAATAAGCTGTTACAAAATATCACAGATTTTCCAACTGAAATAGATCTTTGCTGTTCATACAATTTTCTTCTTGCAATTTAGCACCATTACAGGATCACAGTATTGTCCAATAAACAAAGCTTTTTTTCTCTACTTTCCATTTGTGTGTGTATGTGTGTGTGTGTGGTTGCTCTTTTTTCCTGACCACATTTTTAAGTATAAGTATTTTGATCAATATTCAGATTTTGATAGGAAGGTTAGGTTCTTATTTTTAGCTCATGAAAATTCATTCAGATTTTTACATTAAAATTATCATTTGAAGTCTTCTTTAACACCATGGAGCTAGAAATCTTGTTAAGATCAAACATCTATCTTCAATACAAACTGAAGGTGCTTTTGAGATCTCAATTCTGCATGTACAAATAAATGAGTTTCCAGAAAGGCTACCAAAATATGTTCATATTTAGCATCTGTCACCTAACCTTTTTCCCTAGATTTGATTAGGGAAAATGCAGCAAAGAGGAAGACCACATATTCAATATTGTGGTAATATTAACAATATGCCCTTCATGACATTTTTATGCATCAGAGATTTATAGCACAGCAGAAGGCCATATAATCTATGATTAGAACCCAGATGTCTGACACGATGGGCACAGGTTGCCTCCTGTTAACTACATTGCCTCTAAGAAATCATCTCAGAAGTCAACGCAATTGATTACTTGACCTGTGTATGCATAGGCAATCCACAGTTTCCTTGCATTACAATTAGCAGCTGGTATGCTGTTGGGAACAGGCTACGGCCTATTCTGATAGTTGTCTAATGTAAGTGCTAAAATTGTGTGTGTTTTTGTGTACTGGGGCTTTGAGCCTCATGCCCAAGTTTTCAAATTTTATTGACTAAGGAATTAAAGTTGTTATAAGTGGACAAGACAATCAGGCAGCTTGATTCTAATAATAGGCACAATTAAAAAGAAGAAAATTACTCTTGATGAAGCAATCTTTAGCATTCTGCCTCTTTAATTTTAATGGGTTTGCAAACTTAATAGCACTCTATTAATTTGATTTGAAAAATACTTTTGCATAGATAACAGGTTCTCTGTGTACACATATATTTCTTACATATATTCCTAAAATCTGTTCAAATTATTAACTCCCGCGACAACTATTATGTTATATTGGAGACTTTAAGAAGTCAAGAGATATAGCCATCTCTTATGGTGGATAAAGAGAAAGCAAATATTTTTTCTTATGCAAATAACAGTAAAAGAATTATTTTAGATTTCTTTATTTACATAAATCCTTTCATGAATTCTTGGAGAATGTTTCTGAAATTAAATTGTTGTTCCTAGAAACATTGTTATTTTTATAAACATGTTCCATGAATATATGAAATTTGCAGGTTGACTTTATCAATGGTAATACAGATGAAATGCTTCTGAAAATCATTGGATGCTATATAGAACTGCTTAATATTAATCGTAATCATCCTTAGCATTTCCTTAGCAGGAAATTGCTTTAAGCTTGTTTCGTACAGGTAGAAAATATCCTAGTATGAATTTTATCGTAGTTGCTATATGGTAATTATCCATGTAAATGCTTACAGTGACAAAACAGTTCTTTGACTATTTATATCCATCCCCACTCTCTGTGATATTTATTGACTACAGCAAAAAAGGTTGAAAAAAAAATAAAAGAACATATTGTCTACTGTCAAATCTTGATTAGTGCAATAGTCGGGCACAGATTTTCAAGAACAAATGTGTTTTAAAATGCTATCAATGTATATGTACAAGTCAATAGAGACATGAGCATTTTTCACATAGCTGAAGGTTAAAAAACCATGAGGTAAAAATCAACACTGAAAAGACTAGGAAAAAGACTGCACTGAAAAGAATAAGAAAGGAACTATTTAGATTTTATCCTTTTTTAAAACACTTTTTAAAAACATTATCTTTATCATACTATCTTTTTGTATTGATTTTTTACTGCTCTGCTATAAAAGTATGTTCATCCAATTCCCAAGATGCTCTCAGAATGAAATATATACTAAGATTTTTGTCAGTTATCCCTATGTTCAATTCAATTCATTCCACAGCAATGTAAATGCAACAAACAAGTTAATTAACCTCTGAAAAACATTCCTGTAAGGATCCAAAATGAGTATCCTGTGGGATTGGCTGATGTGTATCTCCTAATGATCTCAAGAGAGAGCATAAGATTGAGATGCAAACAGCAGAGTGGCTGTTTGGAGGACTAAGGATTACTCCATTTGATGAAGGAAAAGCCTCAGCACAATTGATAATCTGTTCAGGCATTTGTCCGAAGAAACTGAGAGACAATTTCAATGTCATCAAAAGAACAGAAAAATATTGTAGTCCAAAAGCATTATGTACATATTTTTCAGCCAAATGGGTAAACACCAGGTTAGGAAGGAATAAGGAGCTCTGAAACAACATTCACACTGTTCCCAGATTTTCCTTTCAAGGAAAAGGAAGTTCTTCCACTTTGACAGCAGAAGAGAGTTGTTTTTCACTCTGTGACTGGCTGAGGGTATTGTAGTGTTAATGGTTAAACAACATACTTCTCTACTTTTCCTTCTTTAAAAATTCTTTTCAGACTTCCTTGTAATTGTCATCATCTTCATAAAGGAAATCACACTGTTATATTGATTAACAGTGGGCTGCATTTTCCAATTATTTCTATAATGAGTTTAGTGGCAATGACCCAGAAAATGGACAAAGACCTCACTTCAGATTAATGTTAATTTGATGTAAATTGTTATTTTTCCCCCCTCTCTCCAGCAAATGATGATGATATATCCCCAATGTTAATTAATCAAAACTTTTCAAAATAGAGTTCACCAGGTGGAAATAATTAGCAGTTAATTGTCTCCTGTTTATTACTCTTCAGAGATGTAAACAACAGTCTGGATTCATTTGATGGTATTTACTGAAAAGCTCTTTAATAAATAAATTAGAGGCACAAATGTTTTGTTATAGGATAAATATTTGTACTTGTGCATTTGTTTTATAAGACAATGCAATAGTCAATGATTCAGCAATTTTCCCTCTAGAATTAAACAGCATTTCAACAGGTGTGAACATTTGCCTTTCATTTCATCTACAAGATTCCTCTTTGCTTATTGTTTCCAGACAGGATAGTTCAGTGGAAGAAAAAGATGAATGGAGTATATTTTAATGTGAAATCACACATAAGTAGGATATTTTTGTCTCCTTATGGCTTACAGGAGCTTCATGTATCAGAAAAACATTCTTCACTCACATAGAGATGGTCTTTCAAAAAATGAACAATTATTACATATATGCCCTGTGGAGAAGTATATCAGTTTCAACATTTTTTTCCAGCCACAACATCAGTAACTGATACATCTGAAAGTTGTGAGAAAGTATATTGTGTGCAAACTATACTCTAGCCACTCAGAATTTACCTCAAGCAAATGCCTGACGACAAAATCTTGTAGACACCTACAGCAGGAGTTTGGCAGAATTAAGACTTCAGGTCGACAAATGGGCCTTGAAAACATCCAAAGCATCAGGCTACCAGCTTTCTAAGATGAGAAGAGGAGCATCATTCTAACCTGATGAAATTATTATTCTATACAGAAACTAATTTATTAGATTTCTGAGAAAAGAAGAAAAACTTTTTTTCAATTTCTTACAAACTTGGCTCTTGTCTGTAGGAGTGGAGAATTTGTACCTACTATTTATCCATAAATAAAAACTATGGGAAAGAACAGGAATGCTTATCGTCACTCATCTGTGCCTCTTTTTTTTTTCCAAATTAGGGGAAAAATTTAGTCATTGCTACTTAGTCCATTGCAAAAAGTAAGAAATTATATTTGCTATTCATTATGCCAGTGGTGCATTAATATGCTCAGCTAGTAAGTATAACTTTGACTTTCCTTCTGTTCAATTTGGAGGAAAGTTTAGAACCCAAGTTGCTGTTATGTACCAAGAAAGTAGATTGATTAACTATCAGATTAGCAAATCAGTCTGTCAATTGATCTCTCCTAATGAAGATATTCCAGTTTTTCAATGTAATTACATATTCCTCAGTCAGAGAGAAAGAATTATACTTTTAGGAAAACTGCTGCAGGTCATGCTATGTGGAGATAACAGAAGTTCTCAGATCTGATCTTGTTATCATGGTCACTCACATGAGTTCTCAAATAACATAATCTTAACAAATGTAACATGCTGTTTCATAAGCCCTTAAGTAAACAGGTATATTGTTATCTCAATAATAATAAAGATGATAATGGTGATAAATGTTTTTTAAACTTAATGGTCAAGTATCTCATAGAAGTCCAGGCCCTATTATGAATTCTGAATTTACAACCACAGATTCAAGAGATTCTTTAGAAGTCTTGATATATTAAAAAGCTATGTTGTCTTCGAGGTCTTCTGTTCAAGAGAAAGAAGCAATTAACTCCCACATGACAATGACATTAATTTAATTAGCAAGAGCTTGAAGCTTCAAGCTTTAGTGGTATGCTTAAATGAACAACAATCTTTAATGTCACTGAAATCAGATCTGTTCTGCTTAGGGCCTGGCTTGATCACAAATGCGATATGGTCTGTGCTCTCTGATCAAGCTATATCAAAGATTCACATTCAAGTTCTGTATCCTTAGAAACAGCAGGTTTTGTCCAGATACTCTCTGTTTTTCGCAGCAGATTTTACCACGAGCAATGGAAAGAGAGTTCTTGCCAATCTCTCCCCACTACCTTTTCACAGACAGTAACTCTGTTTTTCCAGTTTAACTGACAGAAAATGTTTATTAAATATCACATATAAAATATCATATTTGTTGATAAATGTTATACATCTGTTTGATTCATTATTGCTTTTGCCAATACGGATAGTACCTCAAGTTAATACCACCAGTTAGATTTTAGTATTTAAGAAAATAAATTTTCATTAATATAGTAACAAAGGAAATCAGTATTTACATGTGTAAATTTTTATTTATAAACTATTACTTTTAGTTCCAGGCAACTTTACTGTTATCTATACTATTATCTTGCAGTAAAATATCTGTCTGTTACTGGCATCAGTTTCTTTTAAATGTCTACATTATGGAGCCATTAGATAAGGGTCATTGCTTTTTCTTTTTCTTTTTTTTTCTTTTTCTTTTTCTTTTTCTTTTTCTTTTTCTTTTTCTTTTTTCTTTTTCTTTTTCTTTTTCTTTTTCTTTTTCTTTTTCTTTTTCTTTTTCTTTTTCTTTTTCTTTTTCTTTTCTTTTTCTTTTTCTTTTTCTCTTTTTTTTTCTTTTTCTGTTTCATTTCCTTTCCATTTTCTTTGTGCAAAGATTAAACATTCAATTTCATTTGTGTCTACAAAAAACTTATGGATGTCTTGAAAACAAAATCACACTTTTGCTTGTTTTAATAAAATGTTACCATAAAAGCAAAAACTTCAGCAGCTAGTAGGACTTAACTTCTGCTGATGATAAGCCAATGTCAGGGAAAGGTCAAGACTCTATAAAGAGTAGATTTAAGTGTCTTCACCCCTCTGGATTAAGGTGGTAAACTCCTAATAACAGGAGAAATGTGGCAAATACAAACACTGTGGTTTATATCATGTGCTCCCTATATGCTCTTTTATATACTATTCCTGCTGTAGTCTTCACACTGGAGTTCGGTTGCCATTTTCTTTGATGAAATAAAATTCTACTGATTTTTATTTCCTATTAGCTATTTCAAAAATATCTTTGAAAAAATCTCCTTTCTTTTGTAAATAATACATTATTCTTCCATCTTACTCTTTTTTAATAAATAATATGAATTCCCTAAAATAAATTCTTGTTTTTTTTCATACTGGGATTTTTTTTCCCCCAAGAATCTCAAAAAGGTAATTCATAATATTTTTCATTAAGATTTCTATTTATGACTTCAAAATACTACTATTGGAATCATGTCTCAGCACTATGTATTGTGATGTGTTTGTTTTCTTAATACTGTGAGTTAAACAGCAGAGGGTGAGACGCGCACACATGCATATGCACACACACACACATACATACACACACAAGTATGTACTCTGCATCTGTAGATTTATTCGCAAAATTTGTGCAATCATTCTCATATTCTGAAATTACAGTTTGAAGTCCCAATGGTGGTAAAATTTATTCTTAAGGCTAACTTTAGTGTAGATAATATGGAAATATATAGAAAAAATGTTTTAAGGATCACTACTGATTTCTAAGTTATACAGGTATATATAATTCCCTGTCATAGCATTCCATAAGAGAACTTAATAATAAGATTACTCCAGTTTTATTGTTTTCTGCTTGATTCTTCTTTCTCTTTTGTTTATATTTTCATCACTTTCAGCCAAAGAGTAGAAACAAAAAACCCATATGGATTTGCAAGCTTTGCTTTTTAGATTAAACAGAAACATGTAATATTTGGATTTTCTTTTTTCAGTCTTGGAATTAGAAACCTAGAAATTGGAACTGATTTTACACTTTCCTACAATAATATTTTCATGAGTGAAATTGGAAGAGCAGCATTCAATGGGAAAAAATTTGGGAGTTGGCTGCTGCTCCAGAGATATTTATGGGGAGTTTGATGTTTTGCTTGGAGAATAAAGGAGTTTTTACAGAAAATACCTACATAAAGGTCTTTTTGTTCAGCAAAGTATATTTTTCTGATGCTTCTTATTGCCCCTTCACCCAAACAGGATATAAAAAAAAACTTCTAATTTTGAGGGGATACACTTGACATGTTTTAAATATTGAGACTGTCTTTGGACATACAAGTGGAAATCTTTATTTTATTTTTATATTCCTGCTAATAATATAAAAGTTTTTATGTGCAGATTTCAAGAAAACTTACAAAGATGATTCCTTCTAAACAAGTAGATAACTAAAACAAAGGGCCAAGTTTAGCATCTAGGCTGATAAGATAATCTGTCCACAAATAGTTGCTCCCAGTCTGCTGTCCTATCTAGCATTTATTGTGCAATTTATTTCTCTGTGGACCTCCTTCTACAACAGCATGTAGCTGCAGGACAGATGGTAAGTTACTGGATTGTGGATTGACCATGGTGAAAATCAAGATTCTTTGAACTGTTGTTTGCCTGCAATTTCCGTTACATATAAAAATCACATTCACACATAAAAATCACCTAATACCAATTTGGCATATGAATGAATTACATATGAACATGAATGAGCTAGACTCCTACATCTGCATGTCAAAGTCAAAGGGAACTCTGCATCTAAAATGACAAAGATTTCACTTCTTTTTCTAGGACATTTGAAAAGAGATATTGAGAACATTTGGAATTAAAAAAAAAAAGAAGAAGGGTTAACCTAGATGTTAGAGAAATGACTCCCATTTTAAACGTTGCACTCTTTATAAGGGGGTTGAGATTCTGCTAGACCAAATAACAGTGGTGAACACATACAAGGATTCTGAGGTCATACCTGAGTAGTTCAGACAGAGACAAATATTCTACTAAATGTTGGTGATAAAGGTGACATAATCTACAGAATATGAAAGTTACAAGGCCAAAAGTCACAGGATATCGTTAGTCCTATGGGAAACATTTTCCCCATGCTGTGGCACAACTAGGGCTCACAAATACACAGGAAAAATACAGGAGAAAAGATCCCCAGAGAACTTGCACTGCAATAAAAGAAAGAACAATCAAGGTCACTTCATCACAAATGTGTCAAAGCTGCGAAACAGGAATAAAGAAATTAGTGCAATGGGAAAAACAGAAATTATTTTTATCACATGAAATTTAAAAAAATAGAGAGAGTTAGCAAGACATTTGGGTCTACAACATACAGATTTTTTATAGTTATGAATGAATCATTCAGATTACTAGATGTGTGTCTCTGTACAGCACCTAAACCAATACTACTATGCAACCAGAATATTTCAGCCTTTTTTTTTCCCTAAAATTTCCTAACTGTCTGACTGAAAAAGAATCAATTAAGCCAGATTTTCTGGTAGCTGGCATTCCAGCAGAAGAATTAGTAGAAGCTCCAATGAAAGTGACAGATGTTTAAAAGTCGTGGAGAAATGGCTGTTCTTTGATATTCAGAACTCATTACACATGATGTAGACTCCATACATAACCATCTATTCAGTACTGGCAGCATTTCCAGAATACATTGTCCTTGTGTGCAAATCAACATCCAATTTATTGTCCAGAATTTCTAAGAAAACAGCAATATAGAAACTTTACAAAAAAATACCCAACTAAAGAAGACTTATTTCATAAATATGAAAAACAACAAGGAGACAGACAAATCAAAAATATTGTTAAAATAAAAAAAAAAGAAAGAATAGAAAATGAAGAGGAATAGCTTCACCATAAGAGAGGAACAAATTCAGTAGAGATAAAATCCCATAGCCCAGTTAAAGAAAAATTAGACCCTAAAAACGATCAAACTGTACTCAGAACCCAATCCTATAGTCATAACACTAGGAATTTTATTTTGATGTAAAGGGTCATGGAAACCGTGAAGAAAGCTAATTCATCAATTTATTTAATGAGGAAGGAAATTGTGTAGAATATTAAGAAATGCACCAAGGTGCATGGAGATCTCAGACTTTCAGGCACAGAAAATATTGATTGCAGTTCATTCTTTGTCTCCTTCAGTTTCAAGTGTGGAGACATGAATAAAATGTCTAATCTGGAAAATACTAGAATACTCCTTTGATTATTCATTCACCTTGACAGAGGGCTAACTCTTTCATTGCACAGCCAGGGAAGAAAATTTTGAGAGAAAAGGGGCCAAAGTAAACAGGATGAGTCCACAGCTCCATTTTGTTAACTTATCTGTTAACAAAATATTTTTTACAATGACTTAAATATCTCAGTGTGTACCTGAGAACAGTTTTTGAGTACTTTTAACTTATACATTGACAGATTATGTAGATTTTCACATGGTAATATAGCAGTTCCATAATAATAATAATAATACTCAGTGTGTATTCTTCTCTAGTTCCTAAGCATCTTAACTTACACACTGACAAGTTATGCAAGTTTTACTCATTGTTTATTTACCACTTCAAATCAGAATATATCTAGCACAGTAGATTCTAGGTCAAATGACATGCAGAATATGATTCTTATATCTCTCAATAAATGATCTCATATGCATACCATAAACCTTAACTCTGTTTGCCAAAACAGAAGACAAAGAGAAGCAAGGCAGAAACTCACTATTTAGGTTAAGATTAAATAAAAGCTGTAGACTGAGAATGGCAAAACCCGTTCTGCCTATCTATCTCAAAATAATTTGCACTGAACGATCTCATAACAACAACAGTTTCAATTTCTCTGGGATTCTCAATTAAGTACATCAACGACTACTTCAAAGAAGTCTGTGTAAATATAATGACAATAACATAAAAAGTAAGCCTAAAGGTCTATAGAGGTGATCTCAGTTTTGTACTGGTGTATTTTTACAAGTAAAGAATGTATATCAAGCTGAAGTACTCAATTACAAAAAATATCAATAACAATTTGTGAAAAATGTTGTTCTAAAAGTTTTGTCCACATTACCAAAGCAAGCCAGAATTATTTTATAGGATGGAACACAATCAGTAAGCAAATTTTTATAATTACAGATAAAGTCAGAACCCATAATGATAATGAAATGTTTACAACAACTCACTGGTCAGAATGAGAATGGAAAGAATCGAACCTTTCCTGAGAGAAAGCATAAAAATATCATAATATTATCCATTAGCTCCATTTTTCTCCCTCCTCCTCTCAAGAGAAGAAACAAGAAAAAGGAAAAAATAATAGTAAATCTTTGACATAATATAGACACTCATCTTTATAGAACATGTTTTCAGTAAATTCTGCATGCTGAAGGATAGCAATAACGCTTTGATTCATGATAGCAATATGCACAAAAGTTGATACATTCAAACAGTTATCTTTCCTGATTTCAGTAGCCTTGGAGATACCAATGATCTATTTCATTGATTAAATACTGAGTTCATTTTTTTTTTCAGAATATAAGCATTTACTTACCCTGCCATTCCATGAAATATCAATTATGTTATAGATAGATGATTTTCACAAAGAAGATTTGGTCATTTCCATCAAGATTCCAGATTCTTCAGTGAGCTGACATTGATATATTTCAAGGTACAGTTATAATTTGTTCAAGACTACAGGATATGTCTGCAGATAGAACATATACAGGCAATAAAAAAAGAGCTCCTCCAGAAAGCTATTCTAAAAATCTTTGCAATCTGAAATAACTATGCAAACAAAAAAAGGTTGAGCATAATATAATATTGTAATATCAGCACTATATGTTATTATTCATTTACCAATAAATTAATAAGAAAATTAACAAGTCCAAGTTTCCAAGTTGAACTGTTGAACCAGCTCTATTGTGAAAAAAAGTGAATATCACACTAGCAGGATAAATGGTAGACTTCATTATCTCTCTGAAACGCTCTCTGAATTGGAACAAAAATGACATGCTCCTGATTTTAATGGAAGCTTGCTTCTCCATTCCCTAGTGTTCTGTAAAATCACTCAAAAAACAATTTAATGTTTCCCCATCACTGGGAAATTTTGATGAGATTACAGATAGATATTCATTCTGTATATAGTTGTGCTGGTTAAAGATATAACAACCTCCAGCTTCTTTCTATCCATTCCTCTATGAGATGTTCTCTCTCCCACACTATTAATGGAGAGTATGTGAACACTTCTGCTTCAAGCTAAATCTAGCAAACATACTTGTACAGTTCAGTAACATGGTTTGAGTTAACTCATCTGATTCTATTTACTAAATATGTATCTCTCTCAAAGAAATTGAATGCTTCCAGGAAGAGAACTCTTAACAAAACTACAAGAGTGATAATGGCTATTAGGTTTGTTATTCCTCCCTTGAACACTAGCAGACTTTCTATCACTTTTTTTTTTTTAATTTAATTTTGGGGATGAATATTGCAAAGCCAAGGCCCAATCTGTACTCAGTTCACTCCAATGGTCTCAGATAATATTCATGAAATTCAGTAGCTAAAGTGATATATTTACGTAATACTGGAAATTTCTAATCTTTTTTTGTTAAACTCAGAGCATCCATCTTAATGTCTCCTAATTCTTTGTTATGATACTTCAAGAAAAAAATCTGCACAAAACCAATAATATAAAGTTACTGACTCATTCTATCCCGTGCCATTTCATGTCATTCCAAAGTGACATTGAAATATCACTAATGGAACCGTGAACCTATTGTGCAATTATTGAAAGAGTAACAGCTACTGGTTGGAACAGTTTGTGAGAGATTTTGGAAGGGGCTTTTATAGTTATTAAGCACTGTCACATTCTTTCCAAGCAGTGATGATGGTATTAATTTAGTTCTATTCATCTCACAATAATAATTTCCAGATAAGCCATTTTCAAACCCAAGAATTCAGGCTCAGCATTTCTGGAAGTTACAGTGAAGGGTAGGACTGACTGATTGGGCTGCTCTTGAATCACTTGCATAAAGCAGTAGTTTTATAAATAGCTCTTTGAAAAGAGTATGCCCACACACTAAACTGATTATCATCAAAGAATGTGCATGGGTAGAATACATTCCAGCTGTCATCTTAACTCCATTTTGGAATAATCTTTCTCCTTCTGGACTAAGTAATCCTTACAGAAGTATCTGTGGTGCAATAAACACACATAACTCTTACCTGAAAGGTCAGTGCAAAAACAAGAAAGAGGTAGAGATCAGTGCACTTCTCAGGGAGAACCAGGATTCCAGACAACTACATTCTCCTCCTGTCTTTGCAGCTCCTCTGTGGATATAGAGAGCAACTTTTCCTACATATTGTCAGGAGTCTTCTTACCTGCAAAACACATTAATAATTGTGATTTTTGCCAAGCACTTCAATATTTGTTTGTGAAAATAAGTATTGATTGATTGAATATTACTATTAATATGTACAAAGAAAACCTCTGTAGTTACTGCTGCCATGTTAGAGAATTGATTAGCTTATTTAAGAACCATTTTCTACCAAGAACTGACAGCACTGAAACTTTCAAAGTGTTTTTTTTTTTTTTAAATACATTCATGCCTTTTTGATAGAGCCATTGGCACTTATGAAGAGGGAAGATATCCAAAAACTGGGGCGGGGGGGGGAGGGGGGGGAAGCTTCAGCTCTCTTTTGGTTAAAGGATTTATGAATTTGTACAGCTTCAGACATTTGAGGTTCATCCACTTCTGTCAGAGTCCACATCATTCATCACTGTAAAGGCATATGACAGTCTACTTGCTCACACCATGTAGCAACTCTCTCCATGAAAACAGTCACTGAAATCAATAGAAGCATTGGAAATGGAAGTCATTTTACTAAATGCATTAAAGTAGTAAAATCCAGTTGTTATTTAAAATCCTGTCTAGATATGTTTTTAGCATGCTCAAGTGCAAAGCCAATCAAACAGACAAAAACATTGCCAGAATGAAGTTTAACAAACCATTTAATAAAATGAATGATTCAGTATGTCTCTGAAGAAATTAGCATTTATTCCAATATAAACTTAGCCTTCTTAGAGATTATGTCATCTGTTTTGTGCATGGTGTAATGCATTCTGTAAAAATGACTTCAGACTCCTTCATGCTCATTTGAGAATGACCACTGATTATGGGCTATTACATGCATAAGCAATTAATAATAATAACCTGCATTAATTTTAAGTGTTGATATCTAGGATAGTCACACAAATAAATCATGCACTCTCGGGTTTTTGTATATGCAGGAAATCCAATGCACTGAGCTCACTTAATGTTCTACATGAAATTGTTCCCTATTTAGTCAGGTCAATTGTGTAGACTATATTTTTCTTCTCATGTACACTTACTATTTTTCCCACTCGTTGCTGCGTATTCTTTTAAAAAGGCAGTTTTACCCTATAAGATTTTCACAGGGGACATGACACTGAACATAAAGGTTAAGTCTGCCCTGACTAACGATTTGCCTCTTTTTTCCTCTAATCTATTTAGTTCCAGACCGCATCTATAATAACTCAATTCTGGGATTGCCTTTGGAGAGCATTTGTAGATTTTCTCTGTGATGACATTTAACCACGATCCAGAGATTTTCTCAGAGATTTCCCTAAGAGACTGCATAGATGAGACCACACCAAGTTTTGTTTCTTCTACCGTATTTCTACCAACTTCAGCAAGTTATTGAAGCTACAATGTGTACTGCCACCTCAGAATTACAAAACAATCATGTTATCATGTCACTTCCTCTCTCCCTGAATCAGATGCTTCAGAAGTATCAATCTAGTCATCAGAAAAGAAAATCTGCATCATTTGAGATATTTGGCATATAATTTCTCAGAGGCCACCTTGAACTGGTGAAGTATCTTCCTGTCTGATCCAAACTCATGCCAGGAATCAGTTCTAACAAGAAAGAAATCTCTGAGTAAAATATATACCGATTTAGTTGCATCTATATTTTACAAAGCAATATCTAGTGTCTGCTTAGTCAATCCAAAACTACTCTAGACACCAATGTAAAAATGATTAGCAATGCATGTACTTATGTATTCTTGCATGCAAAGTTAGTAAAATAGCACAAGAATCATACACTGTAGTCATTATATTAACTTGAAAATATTTTTAAAATATTTCTCTGATGTTATTAAAATATAGAAGGAAAAAAAAAATATTGTTTTACTAAAAATTTGCCCATGACATTAAAGTTTTTCAGGAAATTATATGGAAATCGTTGGATCCAAACACATCATTTCTTTCCTTCTCACATTCTTTATTGGAAGTTATCTCTTACCTTTACTGGGTCCAAAAAAAAAAAAATCTCTGCAAATATGAATTATTTGTCCTGCTCTTTCATAGGTGCCAATAACTGATTACTATTCTGCCTTAGTCTGAATTGTTCTACAGAGAGAATACAGAATTCATCGCAGAAAATAAAGCATGCTTCTTCAGTATCTATCTCTGTCATAAAGATTCCTGGTGGGACAAGTCCACTACATTTTCTGAAATCCTGTTCCAAAATCTGTGATTCTTATTCCTAGATTTGCATCTAATTTTAAGTGCAAGTTTGGATAATCACAGGATATACACATGTGTGCGCGTGCACACACAGACAAATGCTCCAAGGCTGTTTTTTTAAAGGTATTTCTGTGACTCTTTTATGGAATTCCACTATTTTCATGTTATTGTGATAGAAAAAAACAATTTTTTTTTCTTCTGCTATATGCAGAGGAAAATTGAGTTTTCTGTTGCTATTTGTAGTACTCTTTTTGATATATTCTGTGATCTCATTAAGGTATTTTAGCTGTTGCCTTAAAGGCATGCCATATTTAGTTATGAGGAATTTATAGATGTTTTTAGAGTCCTGTAGCCTGTTCGTTCTATACTCAGAAATTCATCTGTGGTCAAATTTGCCTGTTGTGTAAACAAAGAATCTATGAACGTTAAAATTAGTTGTGGCTGAGACACACAAGACTAAATGTGCGTCTTTCTGCTGAGTTACTATTGCCAGGGGTGTTTATTCAGCCTGTCTTTGGACAGTACACAAGCAACCACTGTAGACAAAAGGCAGGCACTGGTAGAACCCAGCACCAGGATGTGCTTGCAGCTGCTTTGGAGTCTCTTCTCGCGATGTGAAAGAGAGAAAGCTGCAGACTTGCAGCACAGAGTGTGTCAAACTTTATATTTAGTCAAATAATTCGTTCCAAAATGGGTTATTTTTGGGACAGCTGTATTAAGAAGATCTTTTTATCTGCAATCTTCTTGCTTATCAAGGTCTGTTCTTTTTTGCATGTGTATGCTGTGTCTTGCAAACCTTAGAAAACATCTATCTAAAAAAACCTAGATAATTGATACATTAATTTATAACAACTGACATGAATGCGCTCTGCATTTTTTTGTTTGATTGGTTGGCTTTTTAATTCAATCAATCCTCATTGATCATTAGCGACTATCTAAAAGTCTGTCTATAGCTAACTCTGATCACTGTGTCAAAGTGTAAGTTTCAAAAAAAAGACAATTGATGAATTTTTTTATTAAATGAAATACAATAGACAAAGCTTATACTTTCATGAGACAATTATATATACATACTTTTACTTTTATTAAGTAGACATATAATCTTGTCTTAAAAATGACAACTATATATGTAGAATATTTACATATTTCTCACAAAGTGTTCTTTATAAATAACTATAAATTAATCTTTTCATTTTAGTTTCTTGATGTATTCTCTGGAAAAGAGTTACATTCAGGACACTGCATATTGTAGTGGATAATATCACATTACATTATCGAAATTCAGACATTTAAGACTGCATAGCAGATCTCTCCAACTGGTCCTTCAAATTCTTCTTGATGGTGGCCAGTAACAGAACAAGGGGTAATCAGTACAAATTGAATCCAGGAATTTCCATCTCAGTTCCATCTCAGAGAGATTGCAGAGTCTCCTCTGGAGATCTTCAAAAGCTGCTTGGAACCTGTACAAGGGGTTCTCAATGTCCATGCTTGAGTAGGAACATTGGACTAGATGATCTCTAGAGGTCTCTTCCAATCTCAGTCATTCTCTGATTCTGTGATTCTCTGATTTTCTCATTAGTTATATTTGACATTTTCCACTAGCACAGTGCCTTCCAACCTTTTATGGGTATATTTTGTAAATCATATAAATGTTGAATATTATGAGGCAATATGAATGATTGATTTCTATTAGGAATTATGACAGACAATAGGGTCAATCACTAAAACTTGGAAAGTAGTTGTAATCCCTCAGATGAATGAAAAATGATGAACAGGTAAGGGAGGTAATTTGAAGTAAAAAGAAATGTTCTTGAATTATTAGTTACAGTAGAGAAAATGTAATGAGAAAGCTTGGATATTGCTACACTTAATTCAAGAATGAAAATAATTTGCTTATTTAGTTTCTCTATATATTGATTTCCTCTTTAGTGTATCCACATCGATAAAATCTAGTATGTAAAAGGCAGAGAATCCAAACCCTGTAGTTGGGCATTTTTATAAAACTGCCTTGTAGAAATATTCTTCTATTTCTTCTGTAATGATTTTCAACATTATTTTGAACAGAATTACTTAAATATTCTTTTTGTTTGATCAGTGGATCTTCATACAGGTTTTGTTGAAACTATTAAAAAAGGGGAACACAAAAAAAAAGAGAAAACAGAATTTATTCTAAAGCTAATAATACCAATTACTGAGTAGCATGATAAAACACATTGAAAGGAGGGATAGAATAGATACAAGCAGCAATTCCACGCCTTCTCCTACAGCTTTGAAAAACATTGTGGTTATTCATAATAAGAACGTTATCCTTATCTATCCTGTATTATGTTGACAGTGGAGTTTAAGCAACACAATTTAGCCTTCAATGCTGTTTTGTCTGTAAAGATGTAGGTGTCCTCATCAGCCATGTTTTGGAGATGGAACATTTCCCTTATGTTTCCTCTGACTTGCAAGGTAACTTCTAAGCCAAATTTTAAGATTCTATTTAGTTTCACAGTTTGATATTAAGAATGGCTCATATGCTTCATTTCAAAATAAAATGCATCTAAATTTAATTTAATTCAAAGGAAAAAAAAAAGTCAAGCAAAAGATGAAGGTGTTTACCCAGTGAAAACACCAGCTGACATCGTGCTCACTTCATTACCACACATATTTTCTTGTTTAGATTGCTAAATGAGGATTCCTTCACTCCATCTACAAACATTCCTATTCTGCCACTGATATTAATAAATTAAGAAATGTATGGAAATCTAGCTAACATTCTAACATTCTTGGAAAACGTCTGTGTTGTTGTCTATCTCAGAGCCTGAACACGCATGTGCCAACAGATAGCCAGGTTGATTGCAACTTCTGCCTTTCAGCTTTGTTTGAGCTCATGGTTAAAAATAAAGTATGGACAACTTCCAGGCTTCCTCACTCTATACCAGTTAACAAGACCTATAGCAAACGTGGCAGAACTCTTTCTCCCTTTTAGCGGATGAATAAATTGCCCACAGACTACCTTGAAGGAACGAATGGACACTAACTATGAAACATGTTTCATCTCACACTCACTTCTACAAGGTATCCATAAAATGCTTTCTTCTTTGGGTTTATTTTATGTATTGAACCAAATCATCAGCATCCTCCCTATATTATACTTTATATTCAAACTCCCTCTTCAAGACATCTAAAAATGCACAAGCAATTCTACAAGTGCTGAGGGAAAATATTAATTGCTCTTCTATGAATATCAATTAAAGAATGGTTTAAGGCAAATATTTAAAACAATTTTATTTTGCTTAAAGTACTTAATCATTTCCCCAATTATTTTAGCTGTAGATTCAAGAAAGGGGAGCAAATAAACTGTGGGAACTAGGTTTTATTTTTTTTCTTGCAATTTTTATTTTAATTATTAATCTAGGCAATTGGAGAAAAAAAATGCTACGCATACAGAATTTACTCTTATTGCAAATTCAATATCACAAAGTATTTCCTACAGATTTTCTGTTGTGGATAAGCACTTATTTAGAACAAATTCTCTGCTGTAAAAAGTGACTCTAGAGGCCATATGAAAATTAAAAGTCTTGAGCACATAACAGTTATACCAGTAATACATTTACACACGTAATACAGATGAATCAATGGGGCAATTTGTTTATGTACTATTCATTGTATTAAAACACTCCAGAAATGTATCCGAAAATAGTTTTAAAAGCTGCCCTCTATTCAGTTTATTAGGCAACTACTAATTAAGCTGCAAAAATGCATAAATGGCTGTCACTAGTTGAGGTATATTTTCATAATAGTATCAGAAGGTTACAGACAAGTGCAGGAAATAGAGGAAAGGAATAAAACAAGATTGCTTGCCATGATTCTAACGGCATAAGTGATGCATACTGCTGTCTCTCCAATCTCCTTTTGCCATCTGTGAATTTAACTGCCTGTGACACGTACTTTCACACAGACAGTACTTAAGAGGCTAGAGATATAAGAAAGCTAGTCAGTCTCACATTTCCTTGAGGAAGTCCATAAATCATAGCCTTAAAATAATGTTGAAAATGACTACTGTATGAACAATTTCTGCAGTAGTTATGTTCTGAAATTAGTAGACTTAAGTTGTATTTGTCTAGCCTGGAAATGACCTTTCAGATGTGGATATCATTTTCAAGGCAGTTTAGGCAGATAGCACAATGGCAACTGTTATTTCAACCGCTCCCTGTTGTAAATTTAACCCAACAACTGGGATTCACTGGGAATGTAATCCTTATATTTTTCATCTCCTGAGCGCTCTTAAAATATCATTTTTCTGAATACTTTGAGCCTCTGCTCTGGTATACCAAGCTCTATCTGTCCAACCCATTAGCTTCTAGGCCTTTTCCCCAGAAATTTGCCCAATGTGTCTACTTCCATACCAAATCACTCTGCTAAGTATGAAATCCTATGGAAGGAAGGAAACAAAACCTTAAAATTAAAATTATTTTAAATTTATTTTAAAGAAACATCAAATAAGTGAGCAATGACAAGACTGAAAATTCAGTGAAAAGCTGTGGCTCCTGAGCACCACTTGGCTACTCAGATGTTCCAGTCAAATTATTGAACATATTCAACTGGATTTTTTTTCCAGCACTGGACTCACCAAAAAAAAAAAAACCAAAAAAAAAAACAAAACACACACCCCAAAACAAACAACAAACAAAACAGATTTTTCTTTCTACATCCTACCTTAGTGATTTGGCTAAGAAGCTGCCTAAATCACCTGATTTTTAACTCTGGTTTAAGAAACTTGAACTCCTACATATTATCTTACAGAAAAATACTGTAATAACTATCCTGGAGCTGCCAACAGCAAGACATAGAAGAGAAGATGAGTAAGGACACAAATCTGGAAAGGATTAAGAGAGAGAAATAAATAAACATACATGCACTGGAACAGCTTGCACAGAATGGCTTTGTAGCATACATCCTAGGAGATTTTCACTATCCATCAAGACAAAACACTGTGTGTCCTGCTTTGACTGAAGCTCATCTGATTTAGTGTTGACCCTGCTCTGAGGAGGAGGGTCACCTGATGTCCCTTACTACTTAAAGAATTCTCTTATCAGAATTAGTTGGTAAGATAGTTTTAATTCATTGATCATTTTTTCTGTTATTTAGCAGAAAAAGAATAAAAATATTTTCCCTTCATGGTTAGAACTCCCACTCAGGAGATTTATATTTTACTCTCAGCTTCATTATTATGAATTCTAGCATATTAACTTCAAAACATTAATCAGCATCCAGACACACTGGTAGCTTATGGCTATTCCTAAGAGATAGAAGTTGCAGGTACAAATCCTCACCGGGAGAAAATGTAAGTCTGCCATATCCTCAACAAATGCAGCTTTCTCTCTAACTGAACTGTCAGGCAAAATATTAATAGCAGTCATACAACAAATACAAAATAAGACATACAATTTATTAACAAATAACTTATTGTGCACTTTTTTTTGGTCATGAATACGAAAAACAAAATTCTATTTCATCTGAAATCATTGCTGTCTTCTCCCCCTGATTATGACTCAAGCTGCTTGGAAAACTCCCTTTGAAAATTTTCCCTTCTGAAGATTGTCGTTTCCACAAATTTTCCCAGGGAATACATTTTTTACTTTTTATTATTATTTATTTCAAGAAACAAAATCAAAATAATGTAATTGTTTTGATCAGTGGTTTGAATGACAATGTTTCACTAGGGAGTGATCAGGCATTAATTTATATGTCTATGTTGTAGTGATGTTTCAAAGGAGTTTGGAAAATGAGACTTTAGAAAAAAGTGTTCTCTTGGTGTATTTTTTGCTATTGTGCATCATCAGTCTCAAGTTCTCCTATGACAGAAAGTCATAAAAGAAAAGAAAGCAAAACAACCTCACAGAATCACAAAATCATTAAGTTTGGCAGGGACCTCTAGAGATTACCTACTCCAAAAACCCTGGTCCAGTACAGACGCCTAGACCACATGGCACAGGATGGTATCCAGGCAGATTTTGAAGATCTCCACAGACGGAGACTCCACAGCCTCCTTGGGCAGCCTGTTCTAGCGCTCTGCCACCTTCACAGTGAAGAATTTCTTCCTCATATGCAGATGGAACTTCCTGTGTTTCAATTTATACCCATTTCCCCTCGTCCTACCACTGGTCACCATTGAGATTCTTACATCTCATGATTCTTACATAGCCTAGGAGATATAATAGTCTAAAAGATTTTCCCACATCAGAAATGTGAAAATGAGCCACTCATTTCAAATTCTGTACAGCATTATGATAATCAGTGATGACATTTCAATCTCAAACCGAATTCAAATAAGACATTTTATTCCCATTCATACTGTCAACATTTCCTAAATATAACTTTATATTTCTAAAGAAAAATCTATATCTCAACTACCCTTTTTCATGAGGGAAATATTGAATTATTATACTTTCTACAGGAAATCCATTTTTCAAATTTTCATACATACAATAAACCTCTATGCGAACTAAAAAAAAAAGTATATTGAAAGTAAGGAGTTGGGGAAGAAATAGGACTCTTCAAAAGTTATAAGAGCTGATTACTAGTTTACAGGACTATAGTTTTGATAGTTTTAATATATGCAAATATTTTCCTAATCTAAATGTCCTTGGACAATCTTTATCTTGTAAAGGCATCAACTACCTTCTTTCTTTATAGTGGCCCCAGTCATTCTTATACTAAACTATTACCAGTTTTTAGTAGCCGAGTTTTGTAAATGAACAGTCGTAACACTTAAAATACCCGCAAGCACAAGCAAAGGGTGGAAATGCCTTGCAAATCAAAGTGCCAAGATTTATTTATATTAATATCAATGAACTGATGATGCAAATCTTTGTATGATTATGAAAGTTTGTTGTTGCTGTTGTTTTCTTATTTCCAGGCTGTGTATAGAACATCACTGGGAGAGTAGTCAATAGTTCCTATGACAAAAGGTACTTTATATAATATGTATAGCAATAAGAAATAAAAATAAATACTCCTTAAAAATCCTCCCTAACTAATTCATTCTCCAGATGAAGTTCAAACTTGAATTTATAGTGCATAAAGGAGCTAACTTGAACTTTCAATAAATGGTCTTTTACAAAAGAAAGTAAAAGGTTTTGTGTCTTTCAGGTGTATCTTTGTATTTTAAACTCAAGCTCCTTCCATATATTAATTACAGAAATTGAAACACGACCTTCATGTGGAATGGCTCTTCATCAATAGTCAGATCTGTTTTCAAAACTTTTGTATCAGACTGGGAAAATCAATAATTGGATTACACTGGATGACCAGGTAGGAAAAGAAAATGTTCAACATCAATCCTAGTCCTCACTCACCTTTATTTTTTTCTCTTCAGCTACATAAAACATTGTAGTCCCACTCCAAAGCTTTGGCATCCTCAAACTGAAGATGTTACTGGTGATGATGTGTTTTGAAAGTCACTATTGATTAACTATTTTGAATATGGAAAAACTTACAGTTCCAGGACATGAAATATCCTGTCTTGTACATGCACAGATCGCACAACTTTTCTTCTCCTGAGGCTCTATGAACAGCATATGTAGGTGAAATATTAAGTACTTAAAGATTGCAAAAATTTTGAATCACTTTTTTTGAATATCAGAAAAGGAAAAATATTTACAATTTTTAAAATGTCAGTTTCATGTTTGTGAGACGTCAGATCAACAGTTACTATTTATCAAAATCATTTTCCAAATTGCTGCCATAAGAGTAACATTCTAGCTCTGGTGATATGCCACAGTACAAAACAAGATGACTTGCTTTGAACACAAGCATTAGATTAAATCATATAGTGTATGGCTGAGAAATATTTACAAAGACTATCAGATGATTGTGCTATTTTCTACTCTTCTCAGTGAGAGACAAGGAGGTTTTCTGAAAGTAAGAGTAAAACTTTACACTTAGCTTCTGGGAGTCAAGTAAAGGAACAAGTTTCTCTGATATAATAAGGAAAGAATGTCCAGAAATGGCCACTGAGGCCCTTCTTTCTAGCCAGAAGGAAGATACTGGACAAGAGCCATCAGCACAGAATGAGTTCCTTTTGACCATTTTTTCCTTATGAGCAGTTTGTTAGATGAATTCTCACTGATCAACCAAGTGGAAATGTGCGATGCCTGTTTAGTTTAAAATCCATTCTGCTGTATTAATCTAGATAGAAGTCAAAAGGTACCTGGTGTTTAATCAATTTTCTTTTCTTTCTGGAGAACAAGCCTGAAGAAATAAAGTTCTGAATAATTAGAGAGACTTACCAAAATAGATACAAAATGGAAGGATAGTGTAAAACTAATTAAATATTGTTTTCTTTAATAGATCCTTGGGCAAATGCAGTATCAAAATACCAGGTTTGATTATCTTCTAGCACTTTCTTTTAAGGATATCGGAAGGGAAATTAGAGGGACACATATCTGCAGCCATCATTCTCTAGTTTGATAGCACTACTTTGATATTGAAGAGAATATCTTTAATCAAAACTATATAAAAATAACAAAATCAGTGAGCAGAAAACATGGTTTAACACAATCTGAATTAGATACCTTCTTGTCTTCATAGTTTTGTTCACAAAGGAATATGGTATGAAAAAAATCTAGTGGTCACAATGGAAACATGCTACGTGAAGCTCTAAATGTGGTTCATTCCACAATGAGCAAACAAGGAGGACAAAGAGACACTTTAGAGAAGGAATCTTCATTCCTATCAGAATGCCATCACTACCACCAGAATTTCCAGTTTTAACAGATCTTGTGGTGATAATATAATGAGGAGATTCTATGCCCATATAAAAAGGTAATAAGACAGAAAATGATATTACAATACTTACCCAAACATTTACCTTCAGGATTCACTGTAAAACCTCTGCAACTCACGTATCCCAGATTCAGTGACAGCGAAGGGCAACAGAAGCACATTAACAAGGCGTTAAAAACTGAGGAGATAATGGGGACTGTTTAGAATCTTAGGGGAGATGGTATTGCTAGATCATTGAGATAAACTAGGAATTTAGGAGTAGAAAGTTTTTCCAACTTTGAGTATGAATTTGTACTATATGGTTTCTATGTTGATCAGACAGTGTGCTGCACTGCTTTTCTGCTAGAAATGTATGTTCACAGCCTTGTCACTAAGAACTGTGACCTTTCAAACATGCTGGCTGAATAGAATCCTCCAGATTTGGTGAATAAATCACCAAAATAGTAGAAATAAAAGTTATACTTTTGCTGTGAGATAGTAAGAATATCATCTATATTCTTTTTTTCAGTAGTGAAGCCTGACCGTATTGGTCTGATGTTTGGCATCCTTATTAAGTCATGTTACAAAGAAGATTTCAACCAAAGGATTTAATCTTGGCCAAAATTCCTTGATAACAGCTTTTCACATTTCCTATATCTTATTATAACAAATCAACAGAGGAAGATAAAAGACTAGATATAGCATGTGTGTACATGATCAAATAATTAAAAATATAATATGTTAACTTAGAAAAGTAAAAAAGTAAAAAAGAAAATGCATGAGTTCCACTAACAGTTTTTGGTGATCTTTTTCAGCCTGAGGAGGATTTTCTATGGTGAGCAGAAATAAAATACAACAAAAAAGCACAATACATAGCCCAAGGCAGGTGATTGTCCAGGAATAATGATATATAAAAGTGATACATAATATTCAAATTCAGTTCTTTGTCTCAGTGAAAATTAAAACTCCTGTTTTCTCAGTAAGTGAGAGCTATGGCTCTCCTAGAGTTGAAAAGAGAGCATTTTATCTTTTTTATTGAAATATAACCAAATTCACTTATCTGGCAAAATAGTTTTTTTTATGGAATAGTCCAGGTATTTTCTGGATATTTTTATCATAGACAGTCCGTGACTGGCATTCCTGTCAACTCTGAATGCTTACATAGGGACAAAAAATGATAATTAAAGAGAAAAAGCACTAAACTAAAAACCTTAAAAACAGACCTTAAGTCTGAAGGCTAGTTTAAAGGAAAAGAATAAGAGGATAAAGGAGGATTAAAAGAAGGGCACATAAAAAATCTTTTTGAAATCCAACTATCATTTTTGGATAAATTTGGTCTAATCTAATTTTGTCACCACTAATTCAGAAAATAAGTATGCAACACTATTAGAGTAGTCCTGAACAAAGTTAACAGGGCTATATATTATGGCTATAATTTAAGGAAGAAATAGAATGGACAAGATTTATCAGCATTTTCTTTTTTTTTTTTTCTACTACATATGATTCTTCACACCTGTGTTTCTCATTTTATTTCAAATTCTCTCTATAGCTCATCATAGCTGTGAACTTTGAATTATTTCATAGGTCAAGAAAACAGGTTTTTGATGGGAGTTACCAATGAAAAAGTGTTTACATTTCAAAATGGAATTGGTCTTACACACTGCAGTTCAAAGAAGAGCTCTTCCTATAGTAACTAAAGTGGTGTTCCTTTCAGAGCTAATGGTGGGAAGCTGACCTGAGCGTTCCCTTCCCTGATTTTCTTTCTCTTACATTCTTCCATTTGAAATGCCATATGGCTTTCAGACAAGTCTTGAAGGAGGTAATGGACTAAATTAGAGACCTGAGTACAAGGTAAGTGGTATAGAATGGCTCTAGCAGAAATATGTGGGCATTAATCTAGCTCAAATCAAAATGTCAAGAAAGGGAAGTCTACATGGAGGAATTACATACTATACAGATATTTGAAAGAAAATTTAGATAAGTATCAAAGATAGAAAGATTCATAACTTTGCTTTTAATATCTTAACTGCCTTCTGAATTACATATGTGGCCTTGAGAATTTGAGATTGGATTGTAGTTTGGGCTATAATCTTATCACTATAACTCAGGATATCCTGAGTTTAGACAGAATTTTGCATCTAAAAAGGCAGATATTTTGCAAATTGCTTAATATATCTGAATTATATAGAAATGAATGCTTATTTTAAAATTCTGACCTAAACAGTAATCTTGTGACTTGTCTTTTCAGAATATTTTAGAAGTATTTTTTCAATAATCTTATTTTCTTTATATTGTCTAATTTCATTTCAGAATTACTCCTTCTAAATTATTTGTTCAAACTATATTTATTTAATTGTATTATGTTAGAATAAGTCAGGGTCAGCATCAAAACTCAATAAAATACTATTCTTACGTTTTAGTAATACTGTTTCTTGGAGAAGAGATTAGGTGTATCTGTGCTTAATCTTGTTTAATCAAGGATAGTCTGGGAATGCAAACAAGTCTTCAGGCCAAAATAAAATTTATGCAAAAATCTTAGGTGAAAACAGTAGAAGACAATGAAATACATTGTCCAGTTGAACAGTATCTTCATCTGAACAAAAAGCAACTAACCACTGAAAAAATACTTATTTCTTATTATAAAGTAGATGATTACAATTTTGAAAAGCAGATTTATCTAGATGCTGAATACTTTTGAAGGTCATCTTGGCATACGATTGTCTGCCATGGGAGGATTACATAAATACTACATTGAGCCACATGGGATTAAGTCCAATCACATTGGACTTAAAACCGATGATGAAAGCTTTTGCAACACCATTCTTCCTGAGATAGCTGTTCATATTAACCCAGTGTAGGATCTCCAGAGATATTATTTACTCATATACTCATATATGAGCATACTGACATTTATTTCATATTCTTCAAAAGCTCTTTGCAGATGAGGTGAAAGTCTTAGAATCAGTCTATACTTTTCCTTAGATTTTTTTTTTTTAATTAAGCAAGTCAAAAAGAACAGGAAAATTCACAGCATATGCTGGGAATATCCCAGCAAATATCCCAGCAAATTTCTTCCCATAATTTTATTGTACCTCAAATTTTAGAGCAAAATGGTGGCTAGCAGTCTGTTTTGTTTCCAAATATTTCATTATATCTTACAGCATGAAGAGAGGCAAATTACTTCAAATTTTAAATGAGGCTGCTAGGGTTGATTACTCTCCAGGAATACAAAAATTAAACAGTGAGAGAATTTTAGATTGGAAACAAAATATGAGAATGCTTTTCTAATCCCTATCATATTCAAATTTAGTGTTCACAAGAGTTTGTAAGGATGTCAGAGTAAAGGAAAGACTGCAACCTGAGCTGAATCTAATTAGAAAGATTTCATTTTCAGAATAGCCTTCTGGGATCTGGAATTTTTTATTCATTTCAACTCACTATGAATCAAGGGAAAAGTTCATCTCAAATCATTTTCTGATCTGTGAATCATGAGGAATAAAAAAAAACAGTCTACAGAAACCAAGAAACAGTCAGAGTTATAATGTCAAAATCCGTTCTGAAATCTATGGGAGAACAATTGATGAGAAAGAGGTTGAGTTATACAAGTAGAAACAAGGTATAAATAGTAAATCCTACAGACTTCACAAAAAAAAAATAAAAACAGAAATAAAGTCCAAAAATGTGACAATATTCAAATTTTCATCTACTCTCTGATATTTCTGACTGGAAGGATCTTGTAAAATATGTTGCAACTAATGAAACCTCCTGCATAAAGACCTTGGCAACAATAACTATGGCACATTTTCTACTTCTATTGATATTTTTCTAATTAATTTAGTTTCAGAAAACTTTTTAGTTTTATGACCTAGGAACTTAAATATCTTTGGGTAGATGAACTGTGGATATAGCCCTCAGACAGTTCAAATTGTCTTGCTGTTTCCTCTTCTATTCAAAAGTAATTTCAATACCACATCTATGTAAATAAAAGAGCAAAACAGAGAGACAGAGCATGGGTGCATACGCACATGTGAAAGACTGTGGAACTTGGGGAAGAAAAGAAAAGAAGAATGGGCCATGTGAAATAGAACAAGCAGTGGGGAAACTGAGTGATGCAATGCACTTCACTTGTACAACAGATATAGTATTGCATATATTGATAGAACAGTGGTTTTTAACAAGATTCATTTGTCAAGGTCACTTGACATGGAGTTCACATGCATGCAGGACAAATTTCTACAGAATTACCAAGAGGACTCGCACTCACTAAATCATAGAGTTCAGATTAGATTCTTGTGTGGTATCTAATTGTCACAAAAACATTATTTTCTTAAAATAGTACAGATTTTAAATTTACTTAACCAGCAGTTACTTTCTACTGTGGCTAAAATGTCTCACAAACGGCTTTCTCTTTTGTCTTCACTCCATTGTATTTTGTGACTAGTTATCCAAAAACAGTTTGTTTGCTCTAAGTCATAGCAGCTGCTCACATATTGAGCAGCTATTGGCCGATTGGCACATATTTGCCTATTGAAACAGGCCAAGCCCAGAAATGCTAGTTTGTTAGGAGAGCAAAATGTATGTCTATTTATGATTGTGTGCATTCCTATGTATATAACCTACAGAGAAATTGCTTAATAATTTACCAGGATATTGCTTGTGCTAGGGATTTTTCTTAATTATTCTTCATTCACTCTAGTTCCTAAAAAAATCCAATTACTTATTAAGCTGAGAATAGACTCTCCAGTTAGTTCTAAAAGTACATATGACATTTATAAACTTTATAAACAATTGCATTTGAAAATTCCAAGTGTCAAGAATGTGTCATATCACAATATAATATATTTTAAATATTCTACAAGTATTGCATTTTTTAGAATTTCTGTCCATTTCTACCTTAAAACTTACCAACTGTATTATCTTTATCACCTTTCATGCCCAGATTCTGTTCAATCCTTGTGTAGACTGTGCAATTCTTTTTCTGCAATAAATTATCTGTGAGAAAAAAGAAGGGTTTTTTATTAGAAGAGAGTGAATATTGAAAAGTATTTTTTTGGAGATACTCAATTTTACACAAAAGTTTTATTTGACTGTACTTCTACTTATTCCCCATAAGTATTCCCACAGAAAAGCTCACCAAACATAAAGTAATCAATCATAAAAAACAAACACTAACTGAGTATGCGGTTCAAAAATTTTACAAAACAGTAAGTGTTGTTAACTTCTTGGTTAGCTAACCAAGAAGTTTTCAGTGCCCGATTGCAGGGAGACAGTGATGGGATATTCCAAGCTGAAGCTGCCCTGGCTGCCTGCTCTCTTGGAACAATGGGACAGATCTCTGTAGTCAAGCCTGGCTCATCCACCAAAGGATGCTGCTGTCAATGTCCTGGGGCCTCAGTAAGTCCTACACCCTCACCTCAAATACTATTTACTGCATCTGGATATGGGAAACTCATACTGGGGATTTTCTTACTTCATCACCGGGGATGTGAGGTAAATAGAATCCTTATAACTTCAAGGAGATCTTCCTCCATATTCTGGTTACTCTATTGACTTTTTTCTCTGTGCATATATGGTGTGTAGAAGTTTGATGAACAACACAGCCTCTCTTGCAAAGTGAGAGACAAAATGTGTTTTCAGAAAGGCAATTGTTTCCGTGTTCAGACTCCATACTTACTGATTCTAAAGAAAACTTTTTTATGGATTTTCTAAACCACAACAAGGAGACCACACTAAAGATCTGCCATTTGAATGAGATGTTGAGGAAGACCAATTTCTAGACAGATACAAAATTATTTCAAAACCACTTCAGTTTTTCAGTACTATCTTAAAAAGCAATACAGTCTAGGGTGTTTCAATGAAACCATTTCTGTTCTATACACAAGCTGCAGCCAGCATATATAATTTTACTGGGGTAATAAACCAAAAATAAATAAATAAAAAGTATCTGAACAACACAGCTAACTTCTGCACAAGATCAATAGTTTCACTGGCTTTAGACCATCACAGGTAGTCTTATTTTTTGCATGAACAGACTGATATAAAGTAATTTCTCTGTTTCATTAGCCTTTTGAAAGCTTTCTTTCATGTTAGATATGAGAGTGAATTAAGCTTTCCATCTATCTTTCACAAAACATAATGAATACCTCCAAACAAAAATGGGAAGAGATGAAAGGAGAGGATGAAAACTCCTAATTTGAGTTTTCTTTCATTTATCAGGGTAAATATAAAGCAGTGGAGGTTTTCTATCTTATCTTTTATTCACTTATTAAAGTTGAGAAGTAGAGACTTGAGGTCAAACAAGTGGTAAAGACGAACTGCACAGGCTGCTTTCTAGTAACACAAAGCAATTTAGAAAAGATAGTAAGGAGCCCCAGGAGACACACTTAATGTCCCCCTTTGAATTTCTGAGAAATTCAGGGTTTGGTGTAGCTAGACAGTAGGGTGAGTCCCAAATATGAGGTAATATTTGCATGGCTAAGGGCAAAATTAAACAGGAGGCAGCAGATAAAATAAATCAAAAAAATAAATAATATGTCTCAAGTTGTCAGAAGAAAAAAATACCTAAATTTGATATGGCAAATGGTCACATCAACCTGCAAAAGAGAAATAGCTTTTTTTTTTTTTTTTAACAATGAACCTGAATTGTAGCTTGAGGAAAAACAGCTAAGCAGTGACATAAGGTTTCTTTTCTACCATAATTTAATAACAAGTGGAGTTTTCCTGCTCTCTCAGGTACTGTCAAGCAAAGGATATGTTATTAGCCATTCTATTCCACTTAGCAATCTCAACGGCCTAAAAGAAAATCCATATGTTCCCTGTTCTTTCCTTTCCATGGTAGCCAGTTGTTAACCTAACACTCCCAGTCTACAGCTCTTACTCTCACATGTGTGTCGTGTTCCATTTGTGCATTCCCGCAATTTCTATTTCTTCTATTTCTATTGTGAACAGACAATCTTCGTTGGAGTTTTACCCTTTACACACTAATATTTCACTGCTTCTTGTCCTGTTTTTACATTATTCTCTTTCTATAGGCTTTCACTCTGACGGGATGAATTTCCTTAATGAAGCAATTATAATATTGGCACAAGTTGTATTTGGAAAATCTGTATACTCTGTGGAAGAAGTGCTACATTTTTCAGCATTTTAGATGATATTGTTTCCGAGAAGAAGATTAGGTTCATATTTGTCTTGTGATTATTTCAAAGCCTTCCTGCATTCTGATTGTCAGCACATCCTGCTTCTAGTTTAGCTGGCTAAGTTAAGGTTGGCTGACTTCAAGGTCAGCTTCTTTGCTGATATGAACTAGAAAGAAAAGAAGAGAAGATAGTTAAAACTGAGTAAAACTGAGGGCTCCTCCTCCTTTCCCTTGGAAGCTTCTTTCAGTCTGTGTCTTCACCACTGGCCCCTGCATGGGCTGTACAGCAGCTATGTCTGTGCCCAGCTGCCAGCTTCCACAAGGAGCTGCCGTTTTGGCTTTCCATTGACCTTGGACTTGGTGAGTGATTGCTGAACTGTCTGACCACTTTCTCTGGCTCTAATCCTCCTCTGGAGCTCTTCATCCTGGCTCCTTGCTGGTGAGGTCACTTCTGGCACCTGCCTGGTTTATTCTTGCTCACCTTCCCTTGTGGAGGAGTCAGCTCCTGCTGCTTCTTGACATTGACCATTGACAGTACTAGATTTGTCTAATTATTGATCATAATAAGAAAACAAGAAAAGGACATGCTATTATGTCCTCACTCACTTCACTTTATTCTGTGACAGGGCCTTTCTCTGGACCTGCAGTTACAAAAAGCAAGCAGCTGCAAAAAAAATCTGCCCTCCAAATTCAAAGGAGACCACAGAGCTCTATGGCTTGGTCACTGGTGACCGATGCCTGAAGACTAAGAGGTCCTGCTTTAAACTAGTCTACGATAGATGGTCAAAACTTGGAAGGAGACAGGAGCTGGACTTAGATAAAAATATTTTTATATCAGATTGATAGTTTGCCTGGTAGGAAAGAGAAGGTTTTGAGTCCAAAGAATCCTCTTCAGTAGTGAAAGCACATTATTAAGCTGTACATTCTGCCTCCTAAAGCAGAACTATCATGTTGCAGGAAATTTTCCATGTGACTTCTACCCACTTATAATTTAAATGTATTCTTTAAGATGACACATTACCAATTTGCCAACCAACATGTCTTCTGTCTTCAGTTCTTGTCTATAAAACATGGATTTCAATTAAGAGGGAATAACTCCATTTGAAATTAGTAAACCACAACTCTATTCCAGGCACTTTCAGTTCTATAGATGAATAGATCAATATTATAAACTTCTCAGTCTAGTGATGTTCATAGAAGTAAATGGCAGCTAAAAAGTCAAAAAAATAAACAAGTTTAAATGAGTAAAAAAGACCTAATTTTGGAGGTAGATATCAGACTGACAGGCGGTATGGCTAAACATAAAATCAAATTTTTCTGATTTTGCCCAAGAGGCACTTTCAGTGTGTTCCAGCATCCAGTTTCCTTTCCCATCCCTGAAGGTCCTTGGCATATATTATGAAGGAAGAATATCAATCGCCTTACTGAAATCCAAAAGTATTAGATATACCTCATTCCACTTGTCTAGAAAATCAATTATCTTATCTGTTAACTTATCTGAGAAAGCTTCTTACCAGATCTTAATACTCCAGAGTACAGCTCCATTCACCAAGTTATTAAAAAGGCAGAAATGTTCTTGTATCTCACATAGTTATGTTTAAGAAATCTCAATCACTTTAATAATTTCTAGGGTAGACTGTGAAATTACACATAGAATTTCTCTAACTGCTATAACATTCAATAATTTATTCTAGTCTGAATATACTTCATATTTAGTTAACATGGAAGAAATCTTAGTGTTAATTTTGGGAATACCACGTCCTATGGTGGAGTTGACCTATGTCTTATGAAATGATTTATTTTGAAGACTATAAAAAAAGAAGTGATGTTTGACTGTTTAACATTTTTCATATGTACTTCCAATTCCTGCAACTCTGAGTAAGTTTTTCAAAAGCAAATGATGAAATTATCCCAATGGCTGTAAGGGCAAAATGAGAAAACCTTATTTTTAGCATTAATCTTTTTGATCTAAATAACAATCAGAAGTTTAAGCTGTCTACTTCATCACTAGAATTTCTGAATGTCAGTTATGAGTTTAGAATACACTCCATCATATTGCTTGGAAGTACTAAGCAATCTTAGTACTTGAATTACTCCTGTATCTACTATATTTGCTTTATCAATTTGTGAAGTTACAGGGAAAGATGGTGTACTCTCTTTGCTCCAGAAAAAAAAAAAATTGATTTAACAGACAGTAATCAATTACATATTTTGCAACAAGAGTAATCTACATTTGCAGAGGATGGCAGTCATCTAGTTACTTTAAGAGTATTCTAAGACATGAGAGATCTGGTTATGATTCCTCCCTAAGCAACAGATTTCCAATTTGATCCTGCAGAAACGGCATTCATCACCTGCTGAGTGAAAGTAAAAACAGTTCTCTAGGTCACAGAAGTAGACAGTCTAGATACATTAAAACACTCATCATAGTGCTAAGGATATTACAAGTAGGAGAGATATTAGTACCTTCCACCTTGTAACTTCTTTCATTAAGAATAACCTTGACTGAACTGAGCAATATATCTGATCACCATCAAAGTACCAGATATATCCTTTTTTTTTTTTTGCTTGTCTCATTTTTACAACACTTCCTTTACCCAGAGCTATTTATGTGAGATGACAGAGAGCAGAGGGCAACAATATCTACACAGATGTGCAAAATAAAAAATAGTCATAGCTGAAAGCACCTATGGATAAATTAAATTATTGACCAGCAGTGGTTGCCTGACCTGTATCCATTAAAATGTCAAACCAGATATAGAAGACAGCAGGGATGCACCCTAGAAAGAATAGGGAATGCATAAATCTCTGACATTGCACCATACTGTGTCAGGTAATTGGGATATAATATATTATACAGTACTGTATATGCCACCAAAAACAAAAAGCAAAATTAATCAAAAACAAAATTCATTGCTTCTTTTTAAAGTGAATATTCTAATTATTGTAAAATGTTTCACTCATATTGAAAATAGTGCAGAGTAAATGAAGCCCTATCATTGAATAGTTCTAGAGAATTTAAAAAAAAATAGCAAAATGGAATAAAGATTTTTTAATCAGTCCAAAGTCCAAAGTACTAGGATATAGGTGATAGTCCTATTCTAAAAGTATAGAGAACTGTTCAGAAATTCATTACAAGGATATTTTTCTTTAAAAACTTTCAATAAATGACTTCTGTAATGCTCTATTAACTTTTATACTGTTATGTTTACTTAATTCATATTATATTCCACAGAGTTTTTCCCTACATAAGTGGTGCTACCAAGAAATAACAACATCTCTACGTCATCAACATTAGTTTTCTATTTTCATTGAAAAGAATATTGAAAAAAATGTATATAGATCAAAGTTAACTATTTTCCAGTTATTTTTAGTGGTAACTCAGATTATGACCGCCAGGCATTACATTAATCCCAACTTCTTTTTATCCATTCCTTGACTCTGTAATATTAATAGCTTTTTTCTTTCCAAGATGCTCTGTAAATAAAAAAATCCACAAAGTTCTTTCACTCTCAGTTCTAACACACAGAATCTTAAATCTATGAAGTTTCAAGTCTGCTATTAAAGTTCCAGCTTCTGAGATACTATACTACTGTCAGAGATCATGAAAATCAACAGAAAAAAAATTAATTTACTTCAGTGAACCAGGCCTTGAAGCTCTTCTTTACTGTCATTCCTGCCATCTATCAGAATAACTTTATATAGAAAGTAAAGGATGGTTCATACTTGTAAGATTCTCCATTTTGTTAAGGGTTTCTGGAATAGGGGAGTTAAATGGGTATTTTGGAGATGGAGCAGGAAAATGCCATGACAATTTTAATTCTGCTACTTTTGTACTTTTTAATTCTTGCTACTTTTTAAGCATGCCAATCAGCTTCGCTTCAGAAATATGACTTCATCAGATTAACCTCCTTTAAGGAGCATTTTGAAAAGTTTCCAGTTCTAAGCACCTTGTGCACACCAGGTGCTTTTATATGTTTGTTATTCTGCTTTTATTATTGTTAATTTGTTATTAATTTGTTATTCTGCTTTTATATTTTTGTCTGGTATTCTTGTGTTTTATGCAAAAGAAGGAAGAACATGACTGATGAAGATACATTTAAAGAATAGAATTATTATTACTTCTACTTGGTCTATCTACCTTTTCTATTTACAAAACAAAATCTATTAAAGCAAATATTAAATACCGATCAATAATGGTACCATACACTAGACTAAATTTTTTACTAACTTAACCAAACGTTCTCTTCAGGAAAAATGAGAAGTTGATTAAGAGACAAAGTGTCTGACATGAATCAGGACTAAAGTGCTAGCAAAGATGACAACCTTAACTAAATTTTTAAAATAAGGAATTCAGCGGTAATAAAACAAAAAAAAAATAAATTAAAAGGGAGAGATAAAATTTTAGTTTAGTATAAAATCTAAATTTATAGACTCTAAATAAATAATCTGGTTAGTATTCAGTTTGATTTCCAAGAGCCTCTATTTTCAGCTGATATTCTCTTAAGGTTTCCTACTTTCTATTTCTTTGCCTATATCAGATCTTCATTTTATAAATCACATTACAAAATTTGTAGTAAATATAGGAAAATTTCATGCTTTGTAGTAGATACACTGTCTCTAAGTATTTGGAAAAAAACTCTATTGCCATTCTTACGAAAGGAGTCTGCTTATATTAACTACCTTTTAAGTCTATAGGAAAAACACAACTGTAATAATCAAGTAAACAAACAGAGCATATAATATTAATAAACTATTATAGGCATCTTCCACATTCTTCACACTTGGCTGTTTAAGCAAATCAATACAATAGGAGAGATCTAGTTAATGCTGGGATGAAAATCTAGTGCTTTATCTTTAGAGCAAGTCAAAACAGTATAACAATCCAATGTTATTAGGTATAAGGTGGTTCATACAAATTGTATCCCAAAGGCTTTAAGAAGATAGATAATGTGCTTTCAGAGTAAGATAATAATAATTATAACAGAAAGAGAAATGATGGCCACAGTCACATGCCTCTTTCAGAAGTGTACACTGAGACTAACACTACTGAAATCAATATGCTTTACTGTGACACAGAATCAGTCAGAGGTTAGAAAAATGCCTTGTTAGGTAATAGAAACTGTATATTTTCATATGAAAATTGTAATGGTATGGTAAGTCAATGAGGCAGAGAGACACAGGAAGATGGTTTTCAAATGGCATGAAACTGAATTAAAAACAGGAAAGCAAAAAAAAAATGGAGCAAAGCAATCTAGAACAAGTCCACTGTTACATTAATAAGAACAAACTGAGCCCCCATGTAAGAAAAACAAAACTGTTGCCTTATATATGTGATGTTTGCAACATCACCTTCTGGATCTCAGTAGGAGCTTCATACTAACTTCAAAATTTTCCTATTTTTATCACAAATTAGAGATTTGATGCTGGAGCACCAAAATGGTACAGGGCAACACAAAAAGCAATACTTAGAGTGAGAAAGTGTAAATGAAGATTTTAAGGAGATAATACTGGAATAATTTTAGGAACAGTAAAAAAAGGAAAAAAAAAATTATAAAGGCATGAGCGACTGCATCTTGAACGTCTGTTCCAACCATACTGATTCTATGATTCCTATAGCTATTGATTGAGAAAAAAAATACATGTCAAATGGTAATGAACTTTTTTCAACAGTTTTTTTCAGAGAAGTTCACGTTTCTTTTGCTAATTGTTTCTGTTGGGAGTTTAAACGTACTCTCTCGCCCTTACTCAAGGTGTAAAGGACATTTTAAAAGAGTCTTAAAAGTTGACAGCTCTCCATCATGCATTTTGAACCTACCATTCCTGCAGTGCAATGTGCCTGTTTGTGACAAGCTTGTGAATCTAATAGGTCTCTACAACAGTCCCTTAAGAAAGAATGCATTTGGGAGATCAATACCTTTGCCTATTGGCCTTGCTGAAAAACAACCAATGCATGTACAAAATCAACTCAGTTGATGTGACTGTGAAGACTACCAGGCCATTACACAGAGGAATGCCTAATTGGGCCGGCTGTCTGTATAGCTCCAAGGTGTTCCATTAAGAGTTGCTCTTCAGTTTGCTCACACAGGGGCTGCAATACCTCAGGCAATGAGGTGGTAATCTGTGCTGTGTTCTCACCAATTTATGTTGTTCATGTGAACTCAGGGGTACGTTAACTATTAGCTTTTCTCCTCCTTCTCCATAATGGGATATTAATCAAGTGAAGATGACAGTTATGCCCTGCTAAGCGAATTCTATTGGCAGCTCCCAGACACCCTGCAGAAAAAAGCCTTAATGTGCCATAAACCTTTGCCAACATTTGGCACTTCAGTGTTGTCCTCTGGCGTGTTTTCTTATGTAGATAGTATTGTCAGCTTTCCTGATGGTGTTGGAGTTGCTATTTAATTTCACTGCAAAAGGGAGAGAGAAATCCATTAGTGTCCGTAGCCTGTCAGTGAAGATTGTGTCACTAGCTAGTATAAACTGCAAATGTGCCAGGCTGCTCAGCAGAAACTGAAGTGGCAGGAGATGACAGGTAATAGGATGCACGAAATTTATCCTCTTCATCCCTCACAGAGAGCTGTCTCTCTTCAGGAAAGATCACAAAATGCACAAGCTTCTCCACAATTATGCTGAAATAAAGCAGTACTGCACTATTTGGACTAGACTCTCAATGGAAACCTAGGCACCAAATCTTTAAATGACAAAATGCCCAATGCCTCAAAATCTCCAAAGGTGCTACTTTAAGCATCTCCATTTCTGCTGCTGGCTATATACACAGTTCTTTATTAAAGAGTTGCATTAGACACAGGACTTACTTAAAAGAACTTGCAATACTGGTATTTCCCTTCTAGAACCAAGCTAGGACATATTCAGTGAACAACTGATGGTGAGCAAAGAGCAGCTTGTTTTAAGCAGTTGGTTTTGCTGTTATGGGATGTATGAGAACAAACTTCTAATTTTGCTTTATATAAGCATGATCTTCCATTTTTTTCAAGGGATCTCTATTTAGTAGTTGGGATTCTGGAATAGATTACTACATTTTCTTCACCATTGAAACAGTTCTTTGCACAAGTATTTGATTATTCAAAAAATTGTACATAAGAAAGACCTAGTGCACGGTTTGGTGATAAGGCCATTCATAGGGGTGAGTCAGGCCCAAATTCCTTCCCCAATGTTCAGTCAATCAGTTTCAGAAAGCGAAGCAGCTTGAGAGAGAACAAGCGACAGAGATCTGCCTGGGAGTACTTTAACAGAAGACATTTTTCTAAGAAAGAGCAAAGATCTGCAAAGATGAAATTGATACTTATGTCCAGTATTCTAGATGAGTGAGCTAGGCAATGAAATAATTGATAAAACGTTGCCAGGACTTTTTGATATGTTTGAGAAAGGAATGATCTCACATCGTTTGATAATCCTACCCGTGAATCCTAAGTGTGAGAGCCATTTCCCCAACATACAGTTTTGTGATAATCCCTTTTGGGAACAATCCTATTTCTCACAATTTCCTCAGCATTTCTCAAAGAAATGCTTCTATCTGCTCAACACTTTGCCATTGAGTATGTGATTGTGTTCATCTAGTGCATACACAGAATAGAGGCCATGAATTCAGACCAGTGACTATGTGACTCTTTCCTCTATGTCCAATACCAGTTTTGCACCCCGGGGTTGCAGAGGTTCTAAGCTACTCTTGAGCTAAAATGCCACACAAGAACATGTAAGTGCAGCTGAATGCCTAACATGGAGTTTCCACTATTCAGGAGGAAATATATCAGTGTGTCACTCTAACGCTGAATTCAAGTAAGACTTTCATGCACATCTTAGTATCCTACAGGGAAATCCTTGGTATTGCAAGAGCTGGTTCTTTCATAAAACACACCTCTTTTTTCACGAGAGAACATTTTGAATTCCAGAAAATGTAATCAAAGATGGAATTCTGACACACTTATTATCTCAGAATGATCATTTCAATGAGATTCCTCAGAGTATGGAAAGTTCAATCTCATCCTATTTGCAGCAGGATATAGTATTTGATTACTGCACCTCTTACTCTTCTTTATTACTCCAGATTTTCAGATTGCTATTGGAGAAGACCTTTGCTGATGAAGTAAAGTCATTCAATTAATGAAAATGTGAATATATACCTTTATTAGTAACCTTTTATATGCAAAATGGCATTAGGATGATAACATATCTCTAGGCAATTTGGTTAAGTCTAGATGAGGTTTTAGAAAATATTGGCTAATAAACACTAGCTAATATGTGGCAGTAGCCTGCAGCTGGTAACTCAGAATACCTATTACATGTTAGACTTGTGCAATTTACATTTCCTCAGACCTATCCTTCCTATTTTTCCTATCCTAGGAAAAGATATTTTCCTATCTTTCCTATTGCTGTTTGTTATTTCATTTGTGTTTTAGCTAACACTTTCAAAATAGCAATCTTCCCAAGACCTTATGCAAACCATGGCTTATTTTACCTACACATTTGTAGGCACATGCATATTCTTCCTTGTTTTTTTGCTCTCTCACACACACAAACACACTTAGACACACATGTTTTACATATGGGTGTTTACAACCGATATATACACTTATAATTCTATACTAATCGCTAACAGTCAACAGAAGTCACAGTTTCCATCATACACGTCACTAAAAACTCTGGCACTCTGCATATCCCTGGATATACAAATATGGATGGATCATCTGTCAGTTCTTATATTTCTATTCTTGAAATGATAGGGCTAAATCTTTCCTCAGTAAAAACTGCACAGAATTCCTTTATTCTGCCAGAGAAACTCCAGTGTTATCAACCAAAGCTGCATAAAGGCGAGCATTTCAATTAATACTATCAATATGTAGCTAGATGCATGTAAGTCTTTATTTCA
>JAUBOD010000445.1:9386588-9405341 GCA_032353885.1 Nothura maculosa
AACCAAAGCTGCATAAAGGCGAGCATTTCAATTAATACTATCAATATGTAGCTAGATGCATGTAAGTCTTTATTTCATTGTTTTCCTTTGGTCATATTTCTTTTTTGGCTACTAATTTTCACAATGTTTAGACAAGTGCTCCACCATCTCCTAAATTCAAGTCACAGGTTTATTGAAATTAAGCTTTTCAGCTTTCTCTGTGAGTTCAGAAATGTTCACTTCAGTCACAACAAAGCTTCCTTTTTCCAATAAAAACAAAACTAGTCTGTTCTCCCTCTTTCCGGAATCTAATTCTTAATTATCTCTCTGACCCTAGTTCTCAAAATGGGATTAGTATTCCTTTTTATTGTGGGTGGACCAATGATTAGTACATTGCAGAATGAAGGTGATCCAAAGCCTCATAAGACAGCCTTCTCAAGCTAAGTCTTCAAAAGCATTTAAATGCCAAAGTGCTACTTCACTATTAATTAAGATACCTAACACCAAATTTAAGATTGCTAGTGATGTAAACTCTGGAGGCACCTTTTTTTTTTCTAAATACAAGGCAGATAACCAAGCACTTATCTGTGGCAGGCTCACCTGAGTTTTCACAATGCCTCACAGCATGGTGACTGCTTAAAATAAATTTCCCTGGTATCAACAAATCAGGAGCTTTTCTATGGCTTCTTAGGTAGTGTGGTATACATTTATATAGAAATGCTTGTAAGCCCTGCACAAATTATGTCTTTTCTCTCCTAGGAATGGTGCTTCCCTATTTGACAGTTAACCTGAACTCGGCAGCATTTTCAAACAAAGAAAGGAATTGTATTTTCTCTCTCTTACACTCTCCAAGTAGCATAGATGTGGAGAAGCTGTTCTAATCATTAGAATATTATATCATTAGAATCATTAGAACATTATATATAACAGATAACTAGACTGTATCTTCCCAATCTTTTTCTACAACCACACCTTCATTATTCTGGTACTCTCTTGTTCTTCTGATTAGAACTAACCAGCTCTTTCTTTCCACGTCTTTCATTCTCTCATTATTTAAAGCACCATATTAAACAATCATCTAAACTGGGACATAGAAGTTTGCAGTTAGCCTAAAACCAGCACAACAACTACCTCCATTTGGATTGTCTATCTCTATAGATCTATTTGCTCAAGAAGTGGCTCTTTATTTCATTTGAGTTCTTTTCCTTGGTGGCCAATCCATGTACAGAAGTTCCTGTTCTAGAGATATGATTGAGAACTCTTCCCTCAGAGCTCTGCTGTAATCCTACCTATCCCATCTATGCATGGATCACCCAAGCACTCCCTAAATCCTATGACAATGGATCTACATGAAATTTCATCTGATGATGTCATGATGATGACATATTTCTTTGCTTATAGTTCTGTTGTTATAACTCTCACTCAGGAAATTAAAGGGTTAGATCATATTCTAGACACAGTTCTGAGAGGAAAACATCTGATGATGATGATGTTCTAGCCACTATCAAATCAGGAGGATTTGCTTAATACTATTTTTGAGGTGTATTTTTGACTGTACAGTCAAGAAATTAAATCATGAAAACAAACAGAATGAAGGTGAGAGAAAACTTTGTTCTTTGCCAGGAGTTAGAATTTTGTCTGATAATGGATTGTATATGCAGAATTTGCATCCTTAATTAAATCCCATGAAAAAAAAACAAAGAACATCACAAATGTTCTGTATAAGTTGAACATTTAGGAAAGAATAAGACAACTATATAGATGCAGTTCATTGTTGTTTGCTGGTCGCAGTTGTAGCTTAGAATTCAAATGTCTTGAATAAAAAGGGAAAAAGATACCTGTTTTAATAGATTTCATCCTTATTACACATAATAATGAAACAATTTAGAAAAGGAGTTCTAGCATATTGTGTGCATTAGAAGCCAAACCTGATATGATATTTTCTGTCAGCCACATCTTTATCCAGTCTTTATTTTCTTTTTGTTAGTGGGAGGATGTCAGGAGTGAGAATACTTGGGGAGCAGGTGAGAATACAGCAGACACTTAACCTTGAAACTTTTCTGAATAATTTGCTTTTCACTCTTGGCTGCTCAACATTAGTGCAGTACAATTATGAAGATGTAAACATCACAAGGGCACATGGCACACAGGCTGTCACTATGAGTTAAACTTGAGCACCCGATTCCCTGAGCAACCATGGAGAGCGAGCAAACCACCTCATCAGGAATTCAGCTGTGTCAGTTTAGGGGGAGCTGAGTACAGGAGGAGTTGACCCATCAAGCTCAACATTACCCTGGCCTGCCTTCCATTTTCCACTTTTATTTCTTCAGTAGATCATAAATGTACCTGTTAAATCCATAGTCAGACGACCTCTGCTAAGACAGAACCTGGAAGACACTTCAAATTTTACCTAAATACTCTTGAAACACTTTTTTTCATTGCAAATGTTTCAATTTACTTGTTCTAAATGGCTATCAATCACACAAAGAGGCAAATTGGCTGTAGAATGGAGCATTTAATTATTTTGTTTTCAGACCATTAGCAAATTTAGGTTGAGGTATACTGCAGGTTTGATGGACCGCTAAACTGTGTGCATTCACGGTCCTTCATTATCATGTTAACCTTGCTTCTCCTTCCCTCTGATAGAACAGTAAAAGATTTTTACCTAAAACAGTATTTGCTACTGATGAGTAAAAGCAACTTGGACTCTATAGATTTTTCTCTATTATTATCATATAAGAATCTACACTGTGTGCACTTTGCAAAATGCAGAGAAATACGAAGATCCTGTCCCAGAGATTTTGGGCAGTTCTTTCAGCATAACTCTCATTAATTTGCAAAGATGTCAAGTTTTCAAATACCTGGGAGAAATAGGACCTTTCTTACCCCATTTTAGAAGGAACTAATTCTGAACTCATTTAATGCTAATTCTATGTCAAGGTAACTTCACTGACCTCATTAAGGACTCATTAAGGACAATGTTATGCAAATAATAGATTAGCAAAAATAAAAGTTCTGCTGGGGGAGGGATGATATAATTTTTTTCATTAATGTACTTCAATTGCTTTTTGCCATCCAGATTATTTCAGTTTAGTACAGGTGTTCTTATTCTCTCGTCTCAGCACATGTCTATATGTATATTGTCAACATAAGCATATCGTGGACAGCTATAGCTTAAAACTTCCATATTGTCTGAGCAATTCAACCCGTAAGCAATAAATCTTGCATAAACATGCCACTAAACTATGCAGTCATATGGTAAGTATCTTAGTAAAGTAAGCTGAAAATGTATTTTGCTTCTACTGTTGGAGTTGTTACTCTGATATTTATCTTGACTTATGATGTAAAGCAAAATTTTAACCATAATCATCAAAATTCAGACATAATTTTTGAATAAAATACTTTCTTAGTTTAATAATTTTCAAGATACTCAACTAGTTATCTGTCCATCAAATATAAATATAGAGATATTTAGGAGGTGACAAAATGTGACATCAAAGTCTCCTCAAATGGCAATAATACTTAACAAGGATTGTGTTTCCACATAAATTGGAGAATTTGTGCTTACTCCCTGCAGTTGAACTTTGCATCTGCTCCAAGACTGAAAAACATGTGATGCTACTGAGGATGAATACAAAATGCAATAAAAAGTAGAAAAGGGACAGAGAAGGGGAAAGGGAAGGATCTTCTCAGTGGTTAAGTACATTATTCTATGAAAAATAATGAACTGCCAGAGAAACAAATATGAATCAGCTCAGTACTTCTACTTCATTTTTATCAGTGGTCCTACTGGTAGGGCTTTTCTGAAGGAAAAAAAAGTCATTACAATGTTTTGTGAAAATTGTCTGGCAGCAGTACTTCTGCAAATAGAGCACGTGCCACATTTTCTGGCAAAGTTCAGCTCCATCAAAAAATTGATGGAATCATTTAAATTAAATTTTATGAACTCAAACATTTTGGCTCCATCAAGTTTTGTTCACTATCAATCAGGGACATTTCCTGAAGTAATCCATTTTGCAGCCCGGTATGCTAGGCCAAGCAGTTTGATCTTTGTATCAGGGACAAAGTGTTTGTAAAATCACTGCATCTCAAATGGAGCAACAAGTGGAGGGACAAGGAAATTAAGGGTTATCCATTTGGAAGATGTTAGCAGTAAGTTGTCAAAAGGCTCCAGTAGATCTTGGGACCATAGAAGTGCCAGAAAGCTAAATGTGGCAGCCTGGTTATTTCATGCGGTAGGATGGCAGAAGAGAGAAGAGCAGGGTAGAAGGGAAGAACAATTCAGGTGAAATTGTCCATTTCAAAGCAGGTCGGTCATGAAACTGAAGAGAAGCTTTCACCAAAGAGTTGTAGAGCCTGGGGAACCTATTAACCTTCTACTACCTTTTATGCAAGCTTTTATTATGCTTTCAGCTCATGAGAAACTCTAATTTAGGGAGCTTTGATCCAACAGCTCAGTTAGTATGAGGTACAGAAAAGTAGCTAATACCTCCCCACTATCTTTCATGAACCGAAAAATCCACTCCTCAGCCAGCTGTAGTTGTAATTGTTTAAATCATTTTTTCTGAATTGTGTTATCTTCTCCAGGAAACCCCTGCACATACTGAAAAATTGAGACATATACACACGAAAGATTATTTTCCAGTAAGTTATGGCTGTTCAGAGAAACACAAAAGCAAATTTGATGCAGTGATCAGAAAAAGGCATACGAAATAGGATCTCAGGGAAAATTAAGAAGTTTACCACTATAAATTCAATATTTTTTCTAACTGTGATACTTTGCATATTAGATAGATGCCTTTCCTGTTGCATATGAGATGATAATTGTATGTGGAATAAAACTAAAATTTAGAATATTAATTTTGTGATAATTAATGGAGTGAAATAGACTCCATTTGAAAAATATTTGAAAAAATTTGAAAAATGGAGTCTATTTCAGATCTGATGTATTACATTTCTATCTTTATGAATTGCTGCTATGCTGTTCTTTTTTCAAATACCCTCTTTTGTACTTCTGACTCCAACACAGGTGATAACCAAATGACAAGAATAAGCATTTATGCCTCCTTTATGTATCTTTTTACTGAGCTTGTGAAAGCTGAGGCATGATATACAAACACTTGGTGAAACCGAAATTAACTTTGTTTTAGAGTTTTCCTTATTCTGAATGTAGATAGTTCAGGTCTTAAATGAAAATGGAGTCCTTCATTCATTTTCTTTTGTGGAAGTGATAGCTTTTTTGTCAAGGGTAGCAAGAACATACACTATGTTCCATCTTAAAGAAACAGAGTTCAATCACATACATTTAATTATTTTACTGCACTTTTTTATTAACAGTCCATAATGCATAATGAGGTGCTGGACATTACCAGAGTGTACTTTTCCCCTTGTTTTAGAGTTTCCACACCTTCTGGAATTGTGTGTTGTGCTTTGCTGATTCCTAGCCAAACCATCATTATTATAGTTATAAAACTTTAAAAAACTATTGGTGAAAGAAATGCAAGTAAAACATATTTTATCTACTAATCTCAAAATGACACTTCCAACTATCTCTAGTTGACTCAAGTCGAGAGCTCAGTTCTTACAAGAAAAAAAAAAAAAGGTCTACAAACCAGCTTCTATACTTATCATCATCCAACTTACTTGGTTTTAAATTGTTTTTGAATTCTCTCTTCCTTACCATCACTACTCATCTTCAACATATTCATACGTTAGATCTGACCTTTCTGTGAGTGAACCATTGTCTGAGCCTTTTGATTTTTGTAAATGTCTCTTGGGTAAGAGAAAATAACAGTGTGACAAGTTGGAAATATGTCAACCATCTAATGCATGTGCAACTCATAAATAATTGCCATGAAATTAATAATATTGTACCTGGAAATAATATGTATCAGCTATGGAATTAGGTACTGCTGTGGGGGGAAGCATTTAAAAGACTCATCAGGCCATTTTTAAACTTTACTAAATTGAATATTTAAAAAGACTTCATGTTAATAGTTAGTTCCTACACATTATTACTCATTATCACTACACGTTCCTTTCATATACAAGCACAGCATCAATAAAAACACAATATCAATTAGATGCAAGTATGCACATGCAGCTAATGTTGCATAGCTGACACAGATGGCTAAGGTCCTTGAAGGTCTTAGTCATGGAGGTCAAATCAAACAAGCTTGAGAGTGAGAACTGGTTCCCTTCTTCTCCATCTTCCTTCCTCATGCCTGGTATTTTCATACTGAGTACATATTCAGGGGATGCTCTTTCTATTTGCAGTTCCTTAGGTTAGCTTGTCCTTTGTTTGAACGCCTGCTTATGGGTAACTACAGCTGTTTTTATGCCTTTGGTGGTCGCACTGTTGACATGATTATGCTTACACAATACACCTGGATATACCTACCATTCCTGTGTTAAAAACAAGGATAACCTCTCTAGCCTACAACTCTTTGGAAAATGAAGATATTGAAGTGGTAATAGTTGCAAGAGAGGGTATTTCAGATACACGATGGATACACTGAAGCGTGTAATTTGCATAGAACTAAATCTTCCAGTGCCTTGGTCACTACTTCCAGGGAAATAAATTGCACTATCTTTAATAACAGTGACCAGCTTATCCATGGCGCTATTAAATATAAAATCAGCAATACTCTAACAATCTATAAACACATTATGTGGTGAGTTACGTCAAATTCTCCACAGTGAACAGATGATTTGGTAATTTACAGGAATTTGAAGTTAATTTACCATTATTTTGTCTAATTGCTCATTCTAATATATTTTTCAATAACAAGTATGAAACTCTTGTGAAAAATAAGATTTTCAGTTTTGAGTATGCAGGCATTACACAAATAAAGTTTTAATTTTCTAGAGTGACAGTTCTAGTGAAAGTGAGGGATGTCTACTTTAAAAAAAATCCATTTTTACTCACAAATCTACTTGAGAAATAAAATAAGCTGCAGCTAGACTGTATTAAATATAGCATTGTCACTTTGAATTTTGTTTTAATAAAGCTAGGTAATATTGTGAGAATAATAGGAAGACTTAAACTATAATTCAGAGATCATTCCAACTTCCTTTTTAATAAGACTTTATTTTGTGTGTTTTAATGTTTGAAAAGAGTATAGGAGTACAGGAAAAGAGTATAGAGTACAGGAAAGATAACCTTTATAATGCATTTAAGTTTAAATGGTTCATAGTTGCACCATTGTGGAAGACGAGAAACAAGTGTTTTTAATGACCTGTACTCTTTGATGCTATCCTTTGTATTTCAACTCATAATTCATTACTTTTTTTTAATGCCAAATAGGGCAAAAAGTACCCTTAAGACATGTGAAAAAACATACAAATATATTCAGCTATGCTGAGTTGCAGCAGGGCAGTTAACAATCCAAAATCTCACTCATATACATATTTAACTTACCTGATGAAATATACTGTGGTCCCCTTATTTCTACTCAGTAATTGAACTGCTCAATTCCACTACCTCTCTGGGAAATCCTTTCCATTTATTAGGTAGAAGGATCCTGGATTAAATTCTTCTAATGTTTATTTATTCCTAATTTAAACACCTCCCCTTTAGCTCCATCTTAAAATAGATCACCCAGTTCAATTTTATAATAAACCTTAGGTAGTTTATATGATTCAATCCTGCCACCTTTCAATCATCAGGAGTCTGTTCCTGGCAAAGTAGTTTGGTTAAGTTCAATAATCCAATTCCAATTAGAATAAAAAAGTATCATCAGAGCAAAAGTGTATTTCTGAGCACCAGACCCCATTTGGGATGATATCACACTTCTGATGCCTTGCTCACGTCCAAGGTCAAAAACAAACAGAATAACCTCTGTATTTAACAAGATAGATTGTGACTGGGGCTGGATACTGCAGAAACAGTAGAGTGGCAGGGAGTGTGAGCTCTTGCTCTGCAAAAGAAAAAAAAAATTGCACAGTTGGGATGTGTGGAGTTAGGAAGACTCACAATAGAAATCTTGAAGATTGTGTGGGTATTGAGTTTTCATAATTTTCTAATGGTATTGCATCAAGGACAAAAGAAGGAAAGTGCATTTATTATCCTTATTATCTTCAGAAATGCCAAATCATAAATGAGGATAGTGTCATGGTTTGAGCTGATGAGATCCAGATCAGGAAAATGGTCAAAGCAGCTAACAGTGCTCCCAAGCCTTGAGGGAGCAGTCCTAAGGGGAAGCATTTTGCACAGTAGCTTTTTAATGGAAGATGTATGATGAATATGCAGCGAAAAGACAAGGCTCAGGGGCACAGATTCCCTGCTTCTCAGAGGGATGGCTGACATACACAATCTAGAAAGGTCCCTTTTTCTGTATTTTTTTTCGCCCTTTCCACTGCACAGGATGAAAAGGAGAAGTCCATTTGATGACAGATGAATCCCCTCATACTGTTGGCTTTAACTGGGTAGGTAGCATATACTTTTATTGGAAGCAGAGATCATAACACTAAACGCAGATATTAGGGAGATTTTGTCTCATTTGTTGGACCATTAAACGTATCCTAACCAGTAGGAGATAACAGATCACTTCCTTTCAAAGAATTTATCAACTTAGACATTACTGAGTATTAACATTGCTATATGGTTTTGAGATTGAAGCTGCTATCATGTCTAATCAGCTTGAAATGAAGGCAGAGGAACTTGTATCCACATACTTGCATGTCCTAATATTAAACAGAGGAATGTGAACACAGGCAGCTGTCTGTTCTGTAAGGGAAAAAATCATGAAAGATATTATTTGTTTTTCTTTAATTTTCTTTTCTCAACAGTTGGTTATTATAAATTTTGAATTAAGAAATATCTGTCATGTTTATTATTTTATAAGTCCCTGCTATTCGACCAAATGATATGTACTTAGCTGTGTAATTAGACATCATAAAATCTAAGAACAAATGTCCTTTATATTTTCTGAATTTATTAGTATTTTTTTATCTGAAGAGTCTTTCACATTTATCTATTTATTTGTTTCTTTGTTTAGGTATTTTGCCAGGAAGCTCTTGTTTTGTGCTTCAACTCATTATTTGAGTGGTAAAAAATAGAAAGGTGAATGCTTTCCAAAATACTACTACCAAACTTTAGAGGGGTTTTTCAGTGAGTTTTCTTTTTCCTCCTGTCTCCAATAAGAAAGTGTGAGAAGACATAGTTCATTAACTGCAAAACATTCTAAATGCTATTGATAATTACTTAGCTCTCTCTAGTCCTGTTATTTCATGAGATGACAGTTGTCTTATTTGATCAATATAGTCAGACACAAACAAAATTGCCAAAACAGCTATGGTTTATATCAGTGTTTTGAATTTGCTTCTGTCACTGTTCACTAACAATATAATAGTAGCTGAGACCAGATGCACAAATAAAGAAGTGGCAAAGAATAGCTCATATAATAGCTCATATGTTATTTCAGACTTGATTAGTTTACATCTATCTTCTTACTAAAATCCTTTGGGATTTATTTGCTTATATCTAATTAAAGGAAGAGAAACTAGCTGAGAAAATGAGACTTTGGGAAGCAGGTTACCTTAAAATCATAATTATTGCAAATACTGGGTTCATATTACGTAGCTAGTATTAATTAACTTTTCCTGAGGTCCATCTACATTCATGGGCTTAATTTTGAGGCTCAGCTTCTCTCAAAACTTGTCTCTAATTTGTTGATATTACCCAGAATGTTAGTCTAAATTTAGGAAGCTTCTTAATGTTGATAATTATTTCACACAAATTTGGTCTATCTCAAAATGCCTGTATCAAATAACAAATAACATTTTCGTAGCGTTTGAAACACTCTATGTTTACAAGAATGCTTAGGTAATACTGAAAACATGGTGATGAACTCATTTTCCAGATGAAAGATTCTGAATTCTGATACAGTTCAGCACTGCTTAACTTACAAAAGAAACAAATATTTAGTCTGAGACCTAAGTAGTTTAATTTTCAGACTCTAAGCAATCATATTACATATTTAATTAGAACAGTGTAGCATTAACCAAGAAATTGAAATATAATTCTTTATAGAGTAACAAGATTCTATCTCCAATTCCACAGTGCATGAGATAACTCTTGAAACTACATAGCCATTTTACTTGAAGAGCTCTCAGTTTAACATGATGCTTTTCAGATGATTCAGTTTCAGTTTTCATTATGCTTTTCAATATTTTACTTTGTATAAAAGAGTCAGCTCCAAATTTAGCCACTGGAAATGAAATGGGGTCATTTCATTGATTTCTTTGCAAAAAATTAACCTAGCTTATTATATTAACTACATTATTAGAGGCTAATCAGCATTTAATTCATTATTTTGGTCACCATATTCAGAAATTCATAAGTACTTAAGAGATACTCTAGTGTCTTTACTCTTATTTTTTCTTTTATTTCTATAATAATAGAAATCTACAGGAATTCTAATATCCTTTTAATGACTATTTTAAATTTGCATATCTTTTTCCATTTTAAAGGAGGAAGTATCTCTGAAATCCTTTCGATTTAAGAAATTTAATCTTCTTATTCTAATTTGAATCCAACCAACTCACAGTTACAACAGGCACAGTTTATTTCGCCTGTGGTCACATATATCTTATCTTTGGATGTAGGACTGAATTTGTTATGGCATCATTAGTTTTCAGGGTTTGATACAACGTATCATCAAACAATCATTTCTAAAGTCTGTTTTCCTTTATTCTGATCAGACATTGTATTTTTTTTTGTTTGTCTATTTTGTTTTCATACGCAAGCATTTTTTTTTCCTTTGGTGCTAAGTCCTGCTTCATTACCTTTGGAAATTTCTCTCATCACCATTCTTCTAAAACGAGTTATCTCAGCTTTCACAGTCATATTAACAGAGAGAAATTATGGTCCATAGAACTTAGTATATGCTACTCTTTTAGTGGCAGCTTAGCATAATTAAAAAAATCTTTCTTTTCCTTTCTGGTTGTTTTTGATTTTTTTTTAGATAATGCACAAAAAAGGAATTTCAAATTTCATTTCCAATTTTTAGCAGAGAAGTAGCAACATGAATTTCTGTTGTAGGAACAATTTTATGAGATGTTTTCTTTTTTTTTTTTCTAGACTGAGTTCAAAAAAATGAAGTTTCCAAGGAAGGAAGATTGTGGAATTAATTATACTTTTCCCTATACAGGAAGTCCATTAAACACATTGTTGAGTAATAGTAATTCAGAGGTGAAAGAACCATGACTTTATTCCCTTCTACTATGAACCACAATAGTGATTGCTTCTTCAGATGCAATATTTGTGTATAATTATGAGCTTTTCACCATCAAAAATACCATTAGGGTACGAGGCCCTGTCAATTTAGCATTTCCAGACAAGGAAAACTATTCTAAGTGCATACGAGACACAATCTAAATGATACATTGTCTTTTACTGTCCTAAGGCAGCAGTAGTATAGGACACTGTTAAAGGAGACAGAATTAGACAGAATACTTGACTAAAAGGCACAACTAATAAAGCTGAAATAGAAAGCTATAAAATCATAGTTCTGGAGAGCAAAACTATGTAACAGCACAGGGAATGTGCTGTCAGGATTAGAGAACAACAGCTGAGAAGAATAAGGAAAGCACCTTTATCAGAGATACCATAATTCCACAAGCATCAAAATTCACCATCTTGCCAAAGTGAGAAAGAAAAAATATTTTTTAGCAAATGACTATAAATTTTTGATATTCTTTCTAGCCAGATGTTTACTTCAACTCATAGACTTTGATGTCCTACTTCTGATTGTTTCCATATTCTTTCTACTTTTCCAAGAGACAGAATCCAAGAAAAACCTCATCACTCTGTTCTTTCTCTATAGTCACTCCCCCCACACTGCCTCCCAGCAATTCATCCTGATGAATTCATCAAGCTTCTATGACGAACAGCGTGTATCATTTCCCCCTTGGAGGTTCAGGAAGCGTATTTTAATTTTTTTCTTAGCGTGCTTTGTTTTAAAAACCACATTCTTCATCATGGACTTTTTCATCTCTTTCCTACTTGGAAGTGTCTCTATGTAGGTCATTAAGGGATGGCATAGTAATTTCAAATCCAAACCATGAACCAATTGGGAAAGGAGGAAATATTTTTACCTATATCATTTAATAAAATAAATCCTGTAGTCTATTCAATTGTTTTCTTATCACAAAGGAAAGGGCTTTTGTTCAGGAAAGTTCCTCTGGCTTGTATCTCTGCATCAGGAAAAGCCTGACTGAAACATGATATCAGGTTTCTGAGGCCACATCAGTTGCCTCAGGACAGAAAAAATCTGCAGTCCAGACCCCTTTAAGAATGTAGTGTAATAGAAATGCAAGCTAATGCAATATTTTCAAATTTGACAGTAATAAGCCAAATCATTATTTGGAGTGCTCTGAAGTGTGCCAGAGTCTTCTGTTTTGTTTTAGCTTTCCTAATGTAACATAGCTATTTGCCAAATGAACATTTAGAAAGTCCTTGTTTTAAAGCATCTCATCAGGTAGCACAAAAAAGGACATAAGTCCTACTAGAAACTAGAAACTAGAAATGGATCTCTTTTATAAGTGCAGTACTCTTTTATACACATCTTGCTTCTTGCTAGCTTAGCTACACTAGCTACATTTACATCATCTCCTCGCATTATTAGTTATTTAATATTCTTGTTACTGTTCCCTGCCTTCCTCTCATTTAATACTCAGTTCTAAGTGCAATAGATTTGATAATATCAGCAGAGCCAAAGCTAAGCCAAACATTGCAAACTTTGCATTTGCTAAATGCAAAACAAAAAGAATACTGCAAGATTCAATTAGTTTTGTTCCAGATGCTGCAGTTCTCATACACTGCTAAATATCTGCTCAGCACATGGAGTGTGGCTGGCACTGTCATATCAAAGATTAGGATAAAATGGAATTATGCAGAAATATACAGTTCTGCTACACAGGATTTGTTAAGGGTCATTTCTTATCTGTATATATTCTTTCAGCACTGGAGGAAAATGTGAAAGAATGGACTGCAAAGGCTGTGACCTGGGATGTTACAAATAAAGGTAGTTTTTAAAAGAAAGAAAGAGGAAGAAGAAAAGTATATACAGTTTCAATGCAAGAATTACAAGCTTCTCTCTTAAGAAAAGAGATGTTCCTGATCGTCATTTTACTGATTGGCAATGGAATTAAACTGTTGTTTGCTTACATCCGACTATTTTTTTGACTAAGAACTTGTCCATATATGGTGTAACATGTTTTCCAGTGGCTAAGGAACAAATTCAGAGATCTTAATAGTTACATAGCTTTCACTAGAAGATTACCAAGTGTCTTTCAGCAAAAGTATTGTTTGATAAAGTTCTAGGACCTGAACATATATGTGAAATGAGGTCCTGCTTCTGTGAGACCTCATCAAGAAGCTAGGTAATTAATTCTCCTTAGAGTTAAGGAAGGCAAGAGTCTAATGATGACTTTCAATTTCCAGGTCTGCAAAAAAATTACAGGAATCTAAAAAAATACATATGCTTTAAAAGGGGTTGGAGTTTTTTATTTGTCTAGAGATTTTGGCAGGTTGAAAAATATATCATGAGATTTTATCATACAAGTCATGTGCTATTCATGTGCTATATTACAAATGATTAAAAAATGCATATTTTAATACTCATATTCTGACTTCATGGGTAAGTTTATCTTCAAACCAATATCATGCTCAGTTTATATGTTCAGTAAAAGAAAGTGTTGATAGTCTGGGAAACTCATGAGCACAAGCATAATTAGAAAGCTTCCAAACTCCTCCAGAAGTTTGATGATGAGGGATATTGAGGAGCTTTGTGCAGAGACTAAACCCTTCTGTATATATCTCTATAATCTCATTGATGGTATCAAGTTTTGGATTGTTATAAAATTGCTGTTTTGTTTATTTAGAATGTCTCCACCAATATTCTGGTTAAAGATCTCTCAAATACAAGGAAGGCTTAAAGGTGTATCAGCATAAGCTTCCAACATAGTGTGCAACTGCAGCCAGAATCCAAATGCCATGAATTAATGTGCTTTTTCACTTAGCTTCAATTAATCATAGGTAGGTGCTTATGTCCTGCTGAAATCTATATTTATACTACCCTTAAACAAGACTGGTGAGAAACCTGCCTCCCACTTACTTTCCATCTGTAAAGCCATAATACATGTATTGCAAGCTGCAGTCCTGGAGACCTGTTGACATTACTTTTAGCCATAGCAGACTTAATATTCAATAATAACTTTAGCTGATGCCATTTTGCCTGACGTGAGGGCAAGGTATGATGCTGTTCTCAGCACTGATGCTCATAAGAGTCTATGATAACCATGATGATAGCAGTCAAAACTCAGCAACAAAACGAATTTGCTTATGGTGAGGAGATAGCAAGATCAGAAGCAGAGATCTTCCCATAGGCTAACAAGCTCCAAGAACTCAAAAACTTCACAAACACTGCTGTAACAAATGGAGCCAGTTTGCTACCTGCTCCCTACTGACCTTGTCTGGAAAGAGAGGAATTGCTACTGGACAGCAATTGGGAGCCACCATTTTTTAAAATTCTTTTAAAAACATAACATACCAAAGAAATACCTCATTACGAAAATCCATACATAGATTTAAAAAAAAAAATCTAATTCTAGTTACTATGCTGCTGGTCATTTTGTTTGCTAAATATCAATGGCAATTTCATGACTGAGAAGCTCAAAAGAAAGCATGGGTTTCTTTCAAATGACAACAGCTCCTGAACAGTTTCTGAAAAGAAAGACCATGAATGTTCTAAAGAATATCTCCTTTAATCTGTGGTTCATATAGAAGATAGATTTTCTTATCACTCTAAACTTATCACTATGTAAAATAAAATGTTAAACATACTTCAGTGCAATTTCTCATCTGATTCTCTGTTCAAAGCAAATGTCAACATCTACTCTTGGCTTAGGTGTCAGTTAGGGCTGACAAGATTTTTCCCTTCCCTCTGGAGAAAAGGTTTGTCTTATACGCAGTTTTTGTTTGTTTGAAGGAAGTTGCAGACTTCCTAGACATGCACAAAGCTTACTTTTCCATGAAAGGGTAGGAAGTGATCACTCTTAGTGATTTGATCATTCTTAGTGATTAATATTTGACCTAGCAAATTCCATTTCCTGCTTTCAACAAAATCTACATTTGTTGAATTTAATACTTGAACCATTGTAAAAACAGTAGGATTGGTTCAAGATTTTGTGATCTTTCTTCAATAAGCTTTGGTAGATACTTTACCGTTTTGAAGTTACAAGCTTGAACAAAATCTCTAGATTCCTGAATTGGCCCAATTCTATACTGATATCAGATCAAATCTGAAGTTTATTCTTAATTTTGTTTAATAATAGTGCTAAGGAACACTGGTCATGGGATAAAACCTCACAGCATTAGTGTCCAAACAAAAGATAAAAGTTAGATTTTCCTGTCTCCAAGGAAGAGTATGCTTCTCACACTTCATTGTCCTAACCATCTCTATTACATATTTAAAGTGAAAAATAACTGAATATCAGTTAGCATAATGCATGGAAATTTTATTTATAGGAGCACGTTAGTAGATGTGTGATAGCCTACTCTTGGAGGGCGTATAGTATAAAAGCTGTAGTCTCTTCTTTATAAACTGCCCAGAATCACACACACACAAAAAAAGAAAAAAGTAATATCTGCTCTTCTGCACATTTTCCTCATTTATATTACAACAACATTCAGATAGTCTGTCATCTCACTTTAACCACAGTGCTAAAATATTCTTTTTTTTCTTGATATTAGGTTAATCTCTTTGAAACTCATTCATGTTAATGTGAGAATCAGACTCGTCTTCTGAGAGAATAGTAACTCTCTGATGGCACAATAGTTATCTTGGCTTTCTCTTCTGGACCTGAATGAGAATAGTTTAGGAGGAAGGCATATGTACTTTGACTGTTCTAAGCACACAAAATCTACTGTAGCTTACAGGAAAATATGTATATGCAAGTTAGTGAGGTTAGTGATAGACAGCTTTGTTGCTTGCATGTTTATTTTGAAGTACTCTGAAGTATATGAAGTGCTGTTAGGATAATTACATTGCTTGTTCTAAGGAGTATAAATGCATTCCATAATGCAAGAGAAAGATAAGTCTCATTCCATTATAGAAAGACGGAAGACGTGTTCTAGAGTGAGTCTTTTCAAAGTTGTCTTCACAAAAAGTATATAAGTACAAGCAACTTCAGCCGCTTGTCTTACGTAACCAATACAATATAAACCTCTTGGTGAATAATATCACAAGACATAGAATAATGAACTAGTCTGAACAGCTAATTTTTTTAAAAGTGGAATATTTTGCTCTGGTATTAACAGGTCATATTTTATTAAACTTAAGCCATAAGTTTTAAATAACTTTTCAATGGTAACTGCTGTTTGCCACAGCATCTATCAGGACACTTGTAAATGTCTTAAGTCTTTTATCAGAGCTGGAATGAAGTCACTTAAATCACAGAATTTTGCTCTTTCTACTAGCTGAGAGCTTTATTATGGAAGAAAAGAAAGATTAGGGTTTAGCAATTGTAATATCCAGTCAAAATGCTACACTTCCACATATAAGTACTATATTTTTCCCTCAAATAAAAATTAAATTGGTATAGGACTTATTTGCAATCCTTGAAAATCCAGAACATTGTTAGAGATTCCTTTGTCTTGATTTTTTTCTCAGAAATCCAAGGGTATTCCAAATACTACTGCATTTGTTCCATCTATCTGCTGTAATATTGCCTCATAACATAACAAAGATAATTAACCATGCGGGAAAAGCAAAGCCAAAGGGAAAGTGTCTGTCTGTTTGCCTGCATGTTATTCTCTGAGGAGGAGTTCAATTACAATATATTCATCCACATGTAGCAGAATAATCAGAATTACTCAGCCAAAAATAATAATGTTGAAGCAGGAAGGAAACATGAAATTCCAGGAGAGAGACTTTTTTTTTTCCCTAGACTTGCATCCCTTTTGGCACAGAGAACATTTATTTACGGCCTTTTGAGCCATACTACTCCTGCATTAGGATTACATGAGAGCCTTGCAGTTTGCATTGTTTTATCTTAGAATTTGATGTGGCGAATACGGTATAGAAGAAACTATAATGATTTACTACTTTGGAAGACACTGCCCTGTCAAAAACATGAAAAAAGACAGTTGTCCTGACAAACCAGAATATGAATTATCCCTCTGTGTTTTTTGATACCGCCCTATTTCAAAAGCTATTTTAACTTTCTCCATTTCTGAAGAAGGTCTTTCTGAAAAAAAAAAAAAAAAAAAAACAGTAGTCTAAATAAGAACAAATCCCTAATGAGAATACATAATTTGGGTAAAAATCTTTTATTTTAATGTTATAGAAACCAGCTCAGGGTAGAGGTGAGGAGGTGATATTTTTTCCCCAGTAAATACCTTGGAATTTTGAGGAGCAGCTAAATGAGAGCACTGAGAGCAAAGCACTGAGAGCAAAGGATAAAAAATGAACTCTAAAAAACACATAGAGAATCCAATTTTAGACTCATTTTACAACTTAACAACTTTACAACTGCACTAGAAGTATATTTGAGACAAGGAAAAGATTCCATACTGGTGTAAGCTAAAGTGTGAATTATACTTCTGATTTTGTAGGCAATTGAGGTGTTATCTGAATCTGCTGGGAGGAAATATTCAGCTTATCTTTGAACACTGGAGCCACATTTGCCAGTCAAGTCCAGATTTCTTCTACTATTCTGGTGATATTCTGGCCATAAACATTTTTCAAAAGTAGCTCTGTGGAACAGAAATCTTATTCTGGCATAAACCTTAGCAGAACCTTGGTTCCGACATCATCAAACAATTTGCCCTTTGGTAATTCTGGAAAAAAAATAGGACATGTATGCAAATAAAAGCTCAGAACTGACTAATTCCAAATGAATGCATGTGTCAGCTATTAACATTTCAACCTGAAAAGTTGTGCATCTCTCTGTAAAAGCCCTCAAAGTGAGCTAGGTGTTACTAATGCTACTGATGCCTTAACAAGTGCCAGCACTTTTCTGTTTGCTTTTTTATCTGAATAAATCAAATCCACATTATGAAGTATATCTGCTGGCTTAGGTTCTTGTACAAAAGGTAGACTTCTGCAGAATAGTCAATGGAGGATATAGGAATGAAGGATAGAAGGTGAAGGATAGAAAAGAGCACAGGACTGTTATGCTGATGCCTCTCAGGCATTCATTACTTGCTAGTATAATTCACTCCAACCAATGATAGAACTAAGATGTGGGACTCTTAAAAAATCATGAGATTAGAAAGGGACCTCCAGAGGCCATTTAGTCCCATCCGCTTAAAGTAGATCCAGTTGAAGCAGGATGCTGATGAACTTGTTCAGCTGAATTCTGAACATCTCCAAGAATGCAGATTGCACAGTCTAGATTTCTAGGCAAATTGTTCCAACGCCTGGCTACTCTGAAGGTGGAAAAAACAATCTTCATACTAAGTCAGAATTTCCCCTGTAGCAACTTCCACCAGTTGACTTTCATTCTAAGACTATGTGCCTTTAAGAACGGATTAGCACTCTCCTATTAACTAGCTTCAGATCACAGCCCTTCAGCCCTCAACTCTCTCATGAGCTTTTTCTTCTTAAGATTGAGCAAAGACAGTTCTCTTGCCTCTTCTTATGTCACTAGTTTCAACTTCTAGATCATCCTGGTAATTCTATATATATAGTATGGTAATTTTACGCAGTATGGTATTCCTTCCTTCCTTCCTTCCTTCCTTCCTTCCTTCCTTCCTTCCTTCCTTCC
>JAUBOD010000445.1:9409149-9425275 GCA_032353885.1 Nothura maculosa
TCCTTTTCCTTTTCCTTTTCCTTTTCCTTTTCCTTTTCCTTTTCCTTTTCCTTTTCCTTTTCCTTTTCCTTTTCCTTGTCCTTTTCCTTTTCCTTTTCCTTTTCCTTTTCCTTTTCCTTTTCCTTTTCCTTTTCTCCTTTTTTTCCTTTTTCTTTTCCTTTTTTTTTCCTTTTTTTCTTTTCCTTTTCCTTTTTCTCTTTCTCTTTTTCTTTCTTTTTCTCGTTCTTTTGTAGCGTTCAGAAGATGAGTCCTGCTTTGGACTTTCATCTTAAGGATGGAAGCAGACATACACAGAGGATATGACTTCTGCCATATCACCAAGTAACTGGCAAAACACTTATTTTTAAGGTAGGTGAAGCAAGCATAGATGTGATAATGCATTTTATAGTCATAATTATCTCTCAAAATTAATAGGGGTTACACGTGCTGAAGAACATCTGAAATTATGGCTGAGGAGACAAATATCTACAGACCCTCTCCTTGGTCAGTCTGGCCTGATTTAGAACCTCCGTATGTTTATGTTAAGTTAGTAATTGGGATGTTTTCAATGCTGCCATAATGAGAGAAATCCAGTTCCCCAAAAGAGTTTGGGCAACACTAGAAATGATGAGCAAATGCTAAGCAATTGCTGTGCTATTGAGGCTTCATTAGCCCTTATTACACATCTTACCTTTATATGCGATTCCTCCATACAAGTGGATCAAGAAATGTGGATGTTACACAGCTACTGTCCAGACTTTACTGAAGAACTCAAGCAGAACTTAATTCTCTAGAGCCATCTTGTATTCTCTTATCTGAAAAATAACCAGGATAAGGAATTACAGAGAATTTGAAGATACTATATAATTATCTGAAAGCAACAGCTAATCATTTGATGGCAATGTGCAGAAACCAGCAATACAGTGCCTATCACAAGAGGAACGACACTAAGCAATGTGGTTAAATCCAGTGATTCTCAGGCTTTTTAAACAAGCTGCCTTTTTGCCTGTGATAATTTCTTTTCCCTAAAGATATATGCCCCTTCACACATTAATCTTGACTGACTTCTTCCTTTCTCGTCCAACTCTTAGATCCCAAATCCTGATCCCACCCATGAGCTCTAGCTGCAGGTAGGCACTATAGCACTATACTCTCATCTTCTGTTTGCTTTCTCAGTGAGGTTCCTATATCTGGAGCCAATATTCACTAAAACCCGCACAATTGTTTTTTCCCTTGCCACTTCAAATCTTCACACACATTATCTAGCCTGCTCAGCAAATCTGAACTTCTTCAAGTGTCCCAAGTGTAGCAACTTTCCCTCTCAAACTAACTTTCCTTATTACGGTGTACAGATGGGCGGTAGTTAGCAGGAAGAGGACTATGGAAAGTTGACACACAATATTCAGATTGTGAACTTCAGATAAACTCTGGTCCTACTAACTGCTTGTTCCTCCACTCTTCTTCCTTGGTTCAAATTTTTTTTAATGTGATCATTCAAAAGCGGAAGGGAGGGACAAAGGCTAGGTGGAGTTCTCCTTATAACACTTTCCTCTTTCTGCAGCCTGATCACCATCTCTTCCACTCGAGAGATTCCTGATCTTCTCCAAGACTTCTATTTCCTCATCTCATTCCGTGAATCAATGTGAACAGGACATTACATTTCTGCAGTCTTAAAATAGCCACTTCATATTATTTATGTGTCTGCTTTCCTTTAGACACCTATCCTGTAGAAAGACTTGTTTTATTCAGTGATTTTAGAATAATAGGTCTCATACCAGGGGTTAGCTTGAATACAAATAACAACTGATGATATTGTCACACTATTTTAGAATGACCTACTCACAGGTGAACAATAAAAAAATAAGTTAAGGCTTGTTTTCTACTTTCTTGCTTTGCTTTATTCTCTTACAGGAGCACACAAAAAAAATGTACTGCTTTAACTGGAATAAGCAGAGTAAAAGTTTCTTTAGATGCTTGCAAAAGCCCCTCTTTTCTTTTCTATGGATTTCTTGGTCCCTCTTGTTCTTTTGTTCATGACTCAAAAACTATCAAAGTCAGCTTCTTACTTTAGGGAAGATGAGAGGGAAGGGGCCTTTTTGTACTCATATAAACACTTTCAAAGGTGAGTGGATAGTAGCAGTCTTTTTGGCTATTGGAGGCTGGAAATTCCTAGGAAGACATATCAAGAGGACAAAGGCAGTATGAGTACTATCAGCAGGAGGTCCAAAAGACAGCAGATTTCCTGCGCACAGTAGCTCACACTGATAACTAGCTATCTAATGAAGCCACTGAGAACACAATGAGAACACTATATTTTCTATCCTCCCAGGAACTTTCTACTTTTTAATTCCATACAGGTGTCAAGCTAAGATGAGCAAGAGTTTCCAGTAGCTGAACTGATGTAAGGTTGGAAAGGACATCCAAATAAAACAAAATGATATTTCAGCAGAGCACAAATTTTGATATTGCTGGGTATGTGCTATGTGCCAAAGGGCACACTTTTTGAATTTAATGTATACATGCACACAGATGTTCTTGCATTAGATGGAATATAAAAGGCATTGCAGGACTTTGCCTGTATCTCTTAGGATCTGTGACCTTGAATGTTGTACATAACATTCTCCAAAGGTAGAAATTGCTGGAAATCAATTCCCATCATATTGATGAGATCTGAGAGCAGTAATATGATTCTATACTCTTTATTAATGAATTAATTAATGCTTAAGCACCTACAGGAAAAAAAATCATCGAATCTAAGTGCATGTTTGTGTGCATACACTCAAAAGCACCTTATTTAAATTATAAAGCTGTGATTTTTCCAGTTTTCTTTATAATTAATATCTATAGAGTTATCAATTTCCTGTACGGTGTGCATTTAATCAGAGAAGAATGCTGCTTTTTCTTCTCAACAAAAAGGCATTACAGAAACGTACTATGTGCCATTTCCATCAATACAATAAAATGGAGTACAATTCTTTGATATACTTTTTTTTTTAATTTTCTCTGACATCAAGATGTATTGAGATCCTGTGGGAGATCTGTCTTGGTACATCAGAAACTGGCCTGCACTAATGTATGAATTAATATAGTATACAAATAAAGGTTCGGTCTGATGGCTGAAAGAATGTTTGTGAATACATCCTACTGGCCCTGTCAGGTAAAAACATGCTTCGCTGTAACATTTTAGTGAGAAGAAAACCCTACCAATCAACCAAACAAACAAAAAGAAGCAGAAAAAAAAATTACTGTGCCTTGCTTCTACCTTCCTACATAAAGTGAGTTTTTGATCATCAGGGATAAAAAGTCTGGAAAAGGAGCATAATTTCTCCTTGCCTTTAAAGAATCTCTCCTTGCAAAGGTAAAAGATTTATAATCAGGTACATCAAAATCCTAAATTTGCATGTATTTAGGGGAAAATGTGTTCAATTTGCTTGTAGAAAATTATGCATAAGGACTGTGTTATCTTAATAAATTTTAATTTATTCTTTGCTTCCAGTATTAAAAGGAAAATGGTACTTTCCTTAATAAATACTGTTTGAATTCATTATACTTCCTGCCTATATATGAACTATTTACAGGAGACAGAATAGGTCTCATTCATGGCTGTTCACCCTAAGGATATGTGGCTGCAAACATTAACCTAAGTTCCTCTGCAGGAGGTCTCTATCTCCACACAGATAGATGTGAGCTCTAAACAAGACTGTGGTGTAGTGACTCGTAGCCATGGCCTAGATGGGTCATCTACCCCACAATTTGGGGACTCGCAATGTCCATAGAAATTGGTGAAACCCTGCTAAATTATCTCAGTTGAGAATTCAGTCTTATGGACAAGAGGAAATGCCTAGACAAACATATGCAATCTGAAACAATTTTTATCATGTTCTTTTTTTTTTTTTCTTTAACACAGCCTTCCTGTCTGTCTGCCTCTCCCTTTAATTTGTTCCCTTATCTTTCAGAAGTGTCTTTATTATTAGCTTTTCCTCTCCCCAGCACAATACGATCTCCCTCAGACTGAGCATCTGACTGAGGCAGCCTTGCTGAACATGCATATTAAAGTGGACTGGTTTCCCTAGCAATAGGAAGCACTTTAAACTTCCGAGGGCAAATGTTTGTTCCTGCACAATGCGTTTTTCCTCATATTTAGAGGCTGGCATGCATCATAGTCCCCTGCAAGGATGAATACATCTGTATCCAGAGCAAATTGCTCAGCTAAAACGGAAAAAAAAATATTTAAATCATATTATCATTCCTTATTTAAATCATATTGTCATTCCTTAGACACAAACACTGCTGTCTCCATATAATGGGATTCATGAGTTGAAGCAGATTACTTTACGTCATATCCTCAAAACAACCGTATCTCTGCCAGGGTCCCAATACATGATCTTCAAGCCAAGGTCAGCTCCATGTTATTAGAAATAAAGAGTGTGGGAGCATTAATACATTAGCTAACAAAACAGATGTTCATCCCAAGAAGTGTCTGGGAGTCTCCTCTCCCTCACTTGAGGGCCCTTAGGCCAGAGGCTCAGCAGGATGAGATGGATTTGGACTTCAGCTGACCAGCAGGGCCTACACAAGAAGATGGCACTGCAGTCAACACTCTCTAACCACATGGCAGGAGGGCCTCCTGCTGGGGCCAGACTGAGGTTGAGGGAGACACTGCCCTAGGCTCTGCTGTCAGCATGCCTGGTGCTGCTGAAGGCACAGCAGCTGCCAGCCAGGGAGGGGCAGGCATCTCTGAACAGGGTTGCCTAGAGGCCATGCAGCCACAGAGTACATGGGCAGCAGCAGAGCTGATGTCCAGGGCCCAGCAGTGGCCTGGGTAACGTGGCAGAGGGGATGCACGTGCTGTCCCAGGCCGAGGCCTCTCCTGTGAGAAGCAAGCACATTCTCAAATGTGTACAGCCCGAGAAAGAGGCAGGAGGAATTAAACATCTGTGTGTGACCTCTCTTATTGAGATTAGGGAAACATAGTGAGAAAGCTCTTACTGGAATGCTGCAATGGATATTAAGACTCTTCAGGAGAATGGATGGGAAAGTGGGAAGAAGAGGTTGCACCCTGTAAAAGAGTGGCTGAAATGCAGGGATCTTTGAACTGCAGCAGGTGAGGAAACAGTGGAGAAGATGTGAACAAGGCCAGATCAGACAAGACATTCTTGTCAAGGAGAGCAGGCAGATGGAGGTAGAGGTCTGCACTGAGCTGAACACAATTGCATAATGCAGCTAAATCTGTGACGCAGATAAACCAACTAGGGAAGATGCTCTGTGGGACTGTCTACTTACGAACAAGGCAGACTTTTTGGGTAATGAATGATGTTCACAGAAAATCTTGTCCTCAGGCCTTCCAGGTCCCTGAGCCTAATAGCAAAGTCTTGAGAGTGAAACACTAACCGTCCTAGAGGAAGAAAAGAGTTTACAGTCACTTAAACTGCATAGATATGCGGAAGTCCAAGGGATGAGACATATAGGATGCATCTGGTGGTGTTGAAGGAGCTGCTTAAAATGCTTCAAGATACCTCCCATCTTTGAGATACCGTGACATACTTGAGGACTGGAAGAAAGCAAGAAGAGCAAGAAGGAGGGTCCAGGTAACTATAGGCTGCTCAGCCTCACCTGAGTGTCTGGGAAGTTACAAAGCAAAATCTAATCATTTCCTAAACATGTGAAGGATGGGAAGGTATTGGGACCATCCTGACCAGACTCATTACTTTTGTGATGAATGCCTGGGGCTGTGGACAAAAGCACTGCAGTTTATGTGCTATGCTGTGATTTTAGCAGACTTTTGATGCAGTCTCCCATAGTCTCTTTCTCCTCAGAGAGGGGAGATAAAGGCCATATAAGTGGACAATAAGACAGATGGAAAACTGTCTGGTTTGCCAGGATTAGTGAGTTGTGACCAATTGTGCAAAGTTTGTCTTGCAGCTAGTAATTAGTGGCATCACTCAGGGATCAGTACTGTGGCCAATAGTGTCACCTTAAATAAACTGGACGATGAGATAGAGTGCCCTCTCCACAAATTTGTAGGTGACATCAAATTGCCGGAAGAAGTCAATACACTGGAGGGCAAGACTGCAATTCATAAGGAGCTGGGCAGGCTCTAGGTCAACAGGAATGAATAGGTCAACAGGAATCTTATAAAGTTCAGCAAGATCAAGGACAAGTTCTTGCCGCTGGGCTGAAACAGCCCCCGTACAGGGAGCAGTTCAGGCTGGGGCTGAATGTAGAACAGTTCCAAAGGAAAGCAACTGAGGTACTCATGAACAGCTTCAACATGACTGGACAGGGCCCTGAGCAACCTTATCTAATTTGACCCATTTTGAGAAGAAGATTGGATTAGATGAGCTAAGTACTGTCTAAAGGATTAAGACTAGGTCTCACCTTCTATTCAGTCGGTCTGTCTGTACTTGGGTATCCCTACAGACAGGCACTCAGAAAACTGTATTTTGTTACGCTGTGTTCAGTATTCTTGCTTTTTACTACACTCACTTAGGAAGGAGAAAGTGGTAAACGGTACGCCCACTTATTGCTAGCAGTGTTATGCCTTCTGGGATCACATATAAGGAAATGGCTTCCCTTAGATATATGTTGGCATAAATAGTAATTTGATTTTAGAGAAAAAATGTTAATTTAGCACAGACTTGTAGTTTAGCTTCACCAAGTGAAGTTTTATGCATTTATCTGAGGTTCTTAACTTAAAAGCATAGAATTTCTTAATGCAGAAAGTCAGAATGAGGTTGAAATGACTTTATGGAGATAGCAGTCACTTTACATTGTACATAAAAGACTATGGTGACTGTACCCTCCTAGATTATATACCTGAGGTAAGGAGAGTGATTCACATGTTCGGTAAAGATGAAGTAACTATTGCCTCGCTTTTCTGATATTCCTGAAATATTATTGCAAGTTATCTACATGCCTGAGGTAGAATAGCCAATTGTTCATATGAACCTTTATGGCAAAGTGAACCTCTTTATGAGGCTAGAATATAATGGAGATATTCCCTACAGTAGTTCTACTTTTCAGCCAAAAAATGTGACAAGCTGAATTTAATTTTTTTTTGTGCACAACAATTTACCCAGTGCTTTATATTTTTATTCATATCTGCAGTTTTCAACCAAGACTATTTGTTGTAAGACAAGATAAAATCTACTTTAATTTGTGTAGTCTGGAAAGGGAGACTGTAACTTTGTAACTGTGTTATTACTTCTGTAACATGCAAAATTCCTTTTTTCTTTTTTAATTTGATTTACCTTTAGAGGCAAAGGTAGAGGCATCTACTACACAAGATTTTCTCATCTTTTTTAAGGAACTTCAGGAAAGAAACTAAACTTCCTAGCCTGTCATACTCTGAATGTTTAAACCCTCACCAAGTTCCTTTTTTTGAATCCATTTGTCCAGAGTATGCCTCAGTAGATTGCAGCAAAAATCTACATCACTTCTCTGGATCCACAAAGCACACACTAACCTTGCATTTATGTACTATATGTTAATTTATACTTCTTCCTTTAGCTCTTGTCCCTGACCTAGTGCATATTCACCATTTCCTAAAATAATTGGCAGCATATTAATATCAGTTGTGAGCCATGAAATAGATATTTCTTCCTACACACAGATTTGTGAGGGCAGGTTAACTCTTTGTTAAGTACGTGCTCTACTTCATTGGGGGAAAAAAAAAAGTAGAATTATTTCTTTTGATTCAATAGATTTGAAATTAGATACTATATTTTTAGGTTATTCTAAAGATTGAGTCTTTTCTGTGAAAAATAGTCTTTTCCATAGAAGCCAAACTGCTTTGCATTAAAAGTAACTATTCACTAGCCCATCAGGATACTCTAGAGTTACCTGGATTCTATTAGCAAAGAGTGAGAATAGAAGCAGGATGATATAATTTTAAACCCTTTCAGGCAGGAGAGAGAACTGAGGACTGTTGCTGTTCATTCTGGCCTGTGAACTGCATGGTTCATTCCTCCTCCTTCCTCTGCCTTTACAGAGAGAATTGATTATTTTTGTTTTTGAATGAAAAGATTAGTGGTTTATCTCCTGGAGATATACAGTGCTATCAATCTTAAACAAACCTGGGTACTACCTGCCGGATAAGATTTATGCATTTACAAGGATTTTAGCTATGCATCTCTCTTAGGTGTGCGTTCTCTTAACTGTTAACTAAGAGTGAACCTCAGTTGTCAGTATCTGTTTATCTCTATGTTTTGCTTGAAGATCTTAACTCTGCCTTGTTTTGCTTGGAGATCTTAACTCTGCCTTGTGATAATTTCTTTCCTTTTCACATAAATTCAATCCTCAGCTAGCTTTAAATAAAATTCTCAGGTTCTGTCTAGACTCCTAGCAGTCTCTAGAAGTTCTGGTACCTCTTTTCCAGTAAGAAAAAGTAAGAATTGTATTCTGTGTCTCTATGTGCACATAAGTTACCTTATTTTTTCCAATAGCAGCTTCATATTTACAGTAATACTTATATATTTTGTTTAGAGACTTTCTTCTGATCAAGGAATTTAGAAAAAAAGAACTCAAAGGGACATTTACATATGATCTAATCCTGCTTTCTACTTCAAGGAAGGCTCAGCTATCAGCTGTTTTGGAAGACAAGCTGTGATAAGGGTTTTGACCACCTTTTCAAATCTTTCCTCTAAAGCTTATGATATGCTTATAATGCTGATATACTTGCAATTAAATATTTGGCCTTTCATTAAATAAATAAACATAATCAAATGTAATAAAAATACTTCAGTGACCTTTGTAATACTTTAGGAACTAATACTTTAGAAATAAAAACTTCAGTATCTGTTACTAAAAATCTGATCAGCTATCTATTTTGGAACGTGTAAAAAGCACCTTGTCACTTGCACATGTAATTTATTAGAGCTCTTACAGTGACTTTCAGGAGAGTCTTGGGATCACTTGCCTAATGAGTGAGTACATATTTCTATGTCTTTAGTTTTTCATGTCATATATCATAACTTATTTCCCAGAAGATAGGATTATTACCATTTCTATCATAAATATGACATTTGGGCTATTATAGCATAAGTAGGATCCCTGCTACATAAGGAATCAGAAGTTAGGGTGACAAGAAAAACTATACTTTTCAGTTATTTTATGTTAAACTTTCAGAATTTGACAGTACAGATTGATATTCTTGAAGGTTATTAAAAATCTCTCCTATAGTAAATTTTGTTATCTTTAAAAAGTAACATAGGATTTTGGAAATGCTCTGAGGTGCAAAAAAAAAAAAAAAAAAACAGAAACTGTGGTGGGTCAGATGAACCTATTAAAATTCATTTAAAAATCATTAAAAAATTAAACATAAATTTCTTTACTTGGGAACAGCAAAGTGGATGTTAAGAGGCAGCTAACTGAGAAAATATGCTATGTGAATAGAGTGCAATGGAAGAAAGATGATGTAGCTAATGCTGTCAAGGTGCAGGTGTGTAGCACATGAGTGATCAGAGGAAATAGTGCTTGCTGAAAAAAGAACCATGAATAACTATGACTCTATTCTTTGTCGTAAAATAGTTTTGATGATGCCCCAGTAATATTGCAGCAACTATTGGGGATTTATTACAAATAGTTACCGCAGTATTGTATCTACATGTGTCTATGGATATGTAATATCTCTTTCAGTGGATCAGTAGTGTAGAATTAATGACCCTGAAACAAGGAAGTTAGTGTGACCAGTTTATGCTAATAAAACAACAGTTTTATTATCAGTTATTCTAACAGGAAACAAAAGCTTGACGAGTGTTGAAGAAAAAGAGAGGAATATAAGAGATTGTAACTCAGTGCAGGATAATTGCTGAGACCTGGACAGTGCAAGCAAAGAACAGTACTGAGCTACCAAGTCACAAGCACAGATTGCAGGTGATCATTTCCTGAACATTAAAGATCATAGATGATCATTTTGTGTACATTAACCACAACCTTATGAGAACTGAGTAAAATCATTTTAGTGATAGAAAAAAGAACAAATATCTAATACATGTTAAGTTTATCTTGTCTGGTAAATTTGGATATACCATCAAACTGTGAACTTGTTAGGAAAGACTAATAAGCACATTGTGTATAAAATGTGTAAGAGTCTTATGCAAACATACTAAAATTCCCCAAGCAGAGCCAGAGTAAAGAGGAAGTATTGGAATCAACATTCCTTCTGTGGAAGAACCTGAGGTGATAACAATTTATTGTAACCTCTCCTACTGCTTCTTTTCAGAGATAACTGGTGCCCCAACTTCAGGTCCAAATGGGCAGCAGAAGAGTAGGTATAATACTAGAGAAAGAGATAAGTAGTAGAAAGTTTATATATGTCACTTAGATATGTCATTGTCGGGAATGAACAGTGATTGGATAATCATAGTATGATTCATTTTAACTTAGATGACCACCAAATGTAATCTCTAATTCCAAAACCATCCCAGTCAGAAGGCTAATAGATGGTGTTGCTCACAGTCTTATCCACCTTTAATTATTTCCAGACATGCAGAATTCAGCCTCTCTAGGCAACTTCCAGTATCTTTACCTCAGCTATATCAGTAATTAGGGTACAACTGTACTTCAGAAAGTGGAATGTATTGAACTAGCTTTTCTGAAGCACTTATTTATCGTCCCGCAGGACAACTCAGCTCCTCATACCTGCTTGTGCAGGACTCTTGTGCAAACAATACAGACGAGCTTCCTGTACCACAGTGATGATGTATTGCTTACTTTGTATCCATAATTATAATATTTTTCATCACCTCATGACTGAATACATTAGTGATGGGGCATAGCTGGAAAGGTTCAGATTTCATGTGCTGCTGCTTATCTGAAACATCACTTTTGTTTTGAATCAATAGTATTTTGAATTACAGATCTCCTTGAGAACAGATGCTAATTTAGAGAAAATATAATACATACTGATCCAGCTCTCAGAGCTCTCTGCCTGAAAGAGTTCTTAGAGAAAAAAAAAATAGTTAATTAGTTAATTAAAACTTTTCAGAGTTTTAAAAAAGCAAGTGATTTGATTCAATTTCAAAATAGATGCAGGCAAGGTGTTTCCTTTTCCTGAGTGCCTTTTTTAAATCTTTACATGCATCATAACTACTGTCACTATAAACTAAAACTCTTTATGGAAACTATGCAAACATTTTGAATAATTTCTGTAAGGACAGCAGCATCCATTTTTCTTGTTCTCAGAGTGCTTTCAAGTGACAACAGACTTGTCTGCAGGAAGGATTTGGAGCCTCAAGATACTGTTTAGTCTTCAGAAGCCTCTTTGCAGTTTTTGACCAAAGAAACTGAAAAAGTTGTTTCTCAGAAACAGGCACACAGTGATCCCTTTGATCATTCCCAACTGATTACATGAAAGAGGTTTTTTTTTTATTTATTTAACAAATGGAAGGCCTACATACACAGTTCACAATATTTTTTACTGATTTTTTCATCTAATTAAGTGGGAACATAATAAAATTTGCATGGATACTGAAATGTTTTTCATCTGCGTATCTGAAAGAACTTTAACAAACCCTAATTAGTTAAGCATAACAGGTTCATTTCATAGGTAGATAAGTGGAGAACTAGGGCAAAGAGTAGTCCTTGTTCCCTCCAGTGGTCTAAAAATGGACAGAACTGAGATCTTTTTATCCCAACCAAAGATGCCAATAAAAATTTGCAATATATCAAAAAAAAAAAAAAAGAAAAGAAAGAAAAGGAAAAGGGAAGAGTCCACATAGTGCCCAGGCAGACAGAGCGATATGTGAGTTGCATGACAATACTAATTTCTTGAGAAATTCTAAGAGAATTACGCTGATGAGGTGCAAGTGCAAGGCCATGAGAATAATGGTACATGAACCAAGAGGGCAAAATACTCAAATACAGGTCCTGAAAAATGGATGCCTCAACCACATAAGAGGAAAGATGTGGAACTGTATCTGAAAGGCAGCTGCAGGACTGCAAATAGAAAACCCTTGGCATGTTCAAGAGTACAAGCTCAAAATACTGACCCGCCAGAAATAAATCTTTTGTGCGTTTTTGTAATACTTGTTATCTAAACACAGAACAGCTAAGCCCTGTTGTTTGCAAAATACAGGACTTTGAGAGATAATATAAGGCTGCTGAAGTTAAAAGCTTTGAAGACAGCAAACACACTGTATACCTGTACCGCATTATGTTAGAAAGTGTTATGTTCCTTGCCTCATTATAGCATTTACCATGTTAAGGATTTAAAATTTAGCAGTTAATTAAGAAATTCACAGCATGGTATCTACTTTAAAAAAAATAGCAAATGGCATGTACGATATAGAAAGAATAAAAAAGATGACTTTGATTTTTTGGCATAAAGAGGCTACATGACAAAATTAATCTTGTATACATCTTAAAAATCAGTTACAAACATATCTAATGGCTGAAGGTCCATTGCAGAATTGGTTGGACAGTTTTTCACCTCCAAGAGGACTGTAAATAGTCGCCTCTAGTGCACTTTAATTCAAAGTAAAACAAGCTTTATTAAATTATTGAGAGTAGTAATGAGGTTTACTTGATCTGACAAGTTATGTGAAACTGTCTGTGCTTTGCACTGAGAATTTTAACTATAAGAAACTAAAAAACAGGAATATAAGCTTCCTTATCTGTAATCTGATGTCTCCAACAGGACAATCTCTTTTGCTGTGGCCAGAATTATATTAAATAAGACTGTGACAGAAAAATTGGAAGGATACAAAGCACATAAATCCCCTGAGAGATAAATTTATGCATATGAAATAACTTTCATTTTATCAAGCTGAATAAGGTTATCAGTTATTAGTTAACAAAAATGCAATTTCAATGCATTGAAAATGCTATGTTTTACATAAGAGAAAACTAGAAAATTAGTTTGCTTTGTGAACCTTTGAACTTGCAATAAATTAAGATCTGAATGATTATCTTGATGAGCTGATCTTTTGAAAGTCCATTTTCTTCTTTTTTTCCCCCTCTATATGATTTCGTATGGGTGAACTCTGACATAAGCTAAAGGTTGATTTTATAGGCACTAAAACATAGGCACATAGGCACTTTGTTTATCTTTTTTTTTCCCTTTAGGAAATAATAGTCAGATAAAGTTCTCAAGAAATTTGACTGTTTTTTAAAGCTAGAAGCTTCCATTTCCTAACAGGTAAGGAAGGGATAATTATAATGCCTGTCGTGGCAGAATGCTTTTGGGACCTTTGGATTCAAAGTGCTATTTAAGAACACAGTCTTTTGTCATTTAATTTCAGATCCATGCCAGAATAAAGAATTTCATGTCTGGTGAAAATTGAAAACACTGACTGAAAGAAATGAAATTAGCACAGCAGCCTTTAAAGTGCAAAATGTTCAGTCTATCTAAACCCATCTACCCATCTCTAGAGCACTGCTATTGTGCTAACTGTATTTGTTACCTGTGTCTTTTGCTCTGTTAGTAGCACAGTACACTTGATGAGTCACACCTTTTTATTTTATTTTATTTTGTTTTAATTTAATTGCATAAAATATTTCAATAACATATTGATAAAGTGTTGTCCAAATGAATAAATGTCAGTCTTTAAAAATATAACGAGCGATATAAATGCATTTGTCAAAAACATCTGCAGTTGATAGTTTTATTCTAGTGAACATATCCATTTTAAATTTAGCACATATCCTTTATCAAAGGTTTTGAATTTTAAATTTGCCCTCTTCTGTTCTTTTAAAGGGATTGACAAAAAAAAATAGTAACTTGAGTGTTCAGGACTACATCTCAAATTTTTAATTGCAATAATAATTTAGAAATTTTCTCTTGAGGGTCCATTCTACAAATTGACAAATTCTAATTGTAATTATTTTAAAATAGATTAGATTCATGCCACTGTTGTAGTTCAGAATAGGGAACTTCTGATGGTTATACACATCCTTGTACTGTACTGCTGTAATATGCTTGGAGAGAGCCAGCATAAAGCACAAGGCGAGTAGCCATTTCCTTAAGAAAGCTTGTATGCAAAAAAGGCATAACACCTGTTAGTAACTTCTGAGGGCTGCGAGAAGAAAGTCTTATTTGCATAACTCTGTGGAATGGAATTATTTAGTTCTCATAGTTGGATTAAAGAATATATTTTTTTCTGATACTGCTGAGAAGGCTTAATGAAAAAAATAGTCTACATCCTGCAATTGTGACAGTATCAAAGGTGTATGTAAGAACATGGTATGACACTTTATAGAGAGGACAAGTCAACAGACTATAAACCAGACACTAAATAATCCTAAAAAGACATAGTAGCTTGATTTAGTTCAGACAATAAGATCATAAAGAAAATATTCCAGAATTAGTTTTTACTCAGTTCCATAAGTTTCTTTCCACTATCATTTGGTTTAGGAGATGTTCAATCAAAAAACAGGTTTACTTATAAAAGGAAGTATAGATTCACTAATACACTTGCAGGGAATATTAAATAAATTTTGATTATATTATTTTTATTAAGTGTTTTTATTAAAATTTGATTACATTACTATTTTACTAAGTGCACCACCTTTGGATATGGTCAAGTTTCTTATGAAACCACAGGTGTCTTAAATAGAACTAAATTGTCAAAAATATAGGGGAATATACAGAAGGTAACAAGGTTGCTTTGTCAGGGCTTTGGGAAGTGGATGGCAAAAAATATTCTATTGGGTCTTTAATTCTTGGCTTTGGCAAGACAAATTTAGAAAGGTTAAACAAAGGTTGAACTTAGTCCCACGAGCCTTTCAGAATCGTGTTCAGCTGCTCGCATGATAAGGTTAACCACAAAAGTTGTACTGCTCTCTCTATATCTGGCTGCTCATTTAATGATCATTATTTAAAACTAAAGAAGCATAGAGGGAAAATATAAATTATCATTTAGATGACAAATTGTAAAATAAACTTAATAGGAATTTAATAAATTAAAGTACCAATTGGAGATTAAATACATTCAACAAACATCATTCTTTAAGGCACTCCATAATCCATTAAAACATAAAATGAAGGAATTAAGTCTAATGACAGTCTTTGAAATTATTGAATGACATATGCTAATCCTTCTTAATCCTAAACTTTCCTACTAAGGAATTTGGCTAGTTTAATTAATATACACTCAGCAGGTTTCATTTGCTCGGAGACGGTTAATGGACCAAAGGATGATGATAGGAAACATCCACTCCCCAGTCCTCAACTTCGTAGTGCCTATATACCCCCGCTACCTGCTCAGACTCTTCAAGCTGCACCCTCTTAGGATTTGGTACCATTTTCGCAGCTCCTCAGGATCAAAAGTAAGAGCAGTGTAGCTTTAAATAAAGTTATTTAAATCAAACAACTTTGATACAACTTCAAACCACTTCCTGCAAATTGGAAAATGGACTATTTTTAAGTAAAATCTTTGGAAAAGCTGCTTATTTCCGTGGTGTACCTTCTCTACCTTATATATATGCAGTTTGGTAGAGGAATAATAGTAGTAATGAAAGTCCATGACAATTTAAAAAAGAAATATAGTAAAATCTTATGTGAAGGCTTTTCCATTACCATTATAGAAACAGTTTGGACCAATTCATGTATTTATTATAATTTGTTTGTCTTATTTCCCTAAAACCAGCAAAGGCATTATATAAATTTAAGGTTTTATTTTTCTTGTCCTTGATCTTCCAGCTACACCAATCATTCCATTACTCAGAATTAAAAAATGAGAAGAAGAAATGACTCACTTGCCTTACTGATGTTTGTTTTTTGCTTTTATAAAAATGCAGCTTCCTGGCCTTTGGATTTTTAAAGGAGTGGAGTATGATATATTTCTTTTTGAAATTTCCTAGCTCATAATTAATGCAAGCTGATACAAATCCTCTGAAACAGTGTATTTGAACCGACAGTTTAACCAAAAATCAAACTTTGTTATAAATTTAATGATTACTTATTTCATATTGTGTTCTCTTGAGAATGCTGAAAATTTATTTTTAAACTATCCAATTTTAGCCATTGTATAGGAATTATCAATTATCAATGAATGAATGCTCCTGTATTTTCTCGTCTAATATCTGCAGTGTCTTTTGGCCCAAGTGGCTGACTGGTGCTGTTCAGATCATAAATCACAGAATCACAGAATCACAGAATCTACAAGGTTGGAAGGGACCTCTAGAGATCATCTGGTCCAACCTTCCC
>JAUBOD010000445.1:9441397-9457516 GCA_032353885.1 Nothura maculosa
GCCATCTGCTCCAAGACTAAGAACATACCTCAGCTGCAGAGTAAGCATTGGAAAAAAAAGAAAAAGAAAAGAAAAAATGCAGTTTTAAAACCTTTATTGAGATTGCATCATTATTATTATTATAATATATGTTTCACATTATTTACCAGCTCATTATGAGTTATCATGAATAATTAAAATTAGGTTTTATTTGTACAGAGTAAATTAAGAAAATGTATTTTGTGATACATTATCCTTCTCAAGTTTTATTTCATTTCTGAGCTAATTCTCAAATTTGGCAAGTTGCAATAGATTTCACAGCCAGTAGTAGATTCAGTGAGTTTCAACTATGTTAGGATTGTATTAAATACACTCGTAAATATTTCTGTAACAGATTATAAACATAGCTTTCAAGTCTTTCTTTTTAAAATATATTTTTTTTCTTCTTTGGCTTTTGAAAAGTTAGGAAGCTAAGCAAGGAGCTATGGAATACTGTTTTTTTTTTCTTTTAATCTGTGTAATTGAAGATATGTTTTATCATTTGTTTAAGTGTCTAGACTCAAAAAATATGCAACCAAATTAAGGCAGCAAAGGTAGAACTAGAACAGGGATGAAGTTCATCTCTTTATGATTTCAGAGCATCCACCCACACCTATTTTAAAATTGGTAAATCTGTAAATTTCCTGTAACCTAATAATCTCATTCTTAGTAGCATGCCACTAATTGTCTAGCTCTGTTTGTTAGGATCTATACAATGGCCTATTTCTCTAACATAAAGCACTTTATCTTCAGTGTGTAAGATCAGGGAGCAGCACAGGATCCCTTCCAGACTGCTGTATTCTGAGCAGTCAGTCTCAGAGATTCCCAAATTAAGGAATTCAAAATTGTGGATGTGTTTTAGCTATGTAAATATGTTTTTGAGTAACTTCTCAAACTATCATTACTTATTTATGTAACTACATCAAAATAAAAACATCTGTGTTCTTTAGCCAAATGATAAGTGCAGTCAAAACGGTCCTCCAGATAAAGTGTTTAAAATGCACAGGCACAACCTACAGTGAGGTCAATGACAGGGAGTGCTGATTCTCCAACTAGTTAAGCATGTTCTCCCTTCAAAAATGGACTATTCAAAGTCTTTCCACACTTGTCATCTTCATTCAGATTTTAGCAATTCTCATCCTTTTCCATATCCATGCAGATTAGCAGGCACCTTTCTTCACACAAATCAGTAGTTTTCTCCTTGCTGTTTTCCACTTAGCAGTCTGGGAAGAGTAAATTGTTAATTCTAAATTAAGACCTTTGGTTTTATAGAGTGTGACCAAGACTGAATTTCTTTTTGGAAATCCTCTATTCACTTTTATTTTGGAATCTTGGAAACAAACAGCATCTTTCTGTGCTCTGAAATTTTTGAGTTAGATTTCTTCTAAGATTACAACAATATTTTGTAATATGAATGGCAAGAGTGTGTCCTGCTCACACTGTTCCTATACAAAACTAGAATTTCCTATGAATGACTGTGCTTGAATACAGTTAGATAGACCATTAACCTCTCAGTAGATTGTATTTAGCACTTGGTGCCACTGCATTTTTAGAAATAATCTGTGACATATGGATTAAATTGAATGATTTTAAAGTAATTATCAGAATATGCCTTAGTAGGAAATTTAATTTTCCAAAGATCTTTTCCAAAGACTTTTCAGATCTCAAACCCTTGAAAAACAGAGCATAACCCCATAACCCAGGACTTTCCCATCTATTAATCTTCAAAATCCTTTCTCTATATACATGACCATTTTTTTTTTTAAGATACTTTGTTGCGTGAATAGGAACACAAGAAATAAACTTAGTGTACATACTTGGTTTTCCTCTTTGACATGTAAAAGACAAACAGGTCACACTAATTAATATTTTTTTTAGCATATGGGAAAAATTTTATTCTCCCTGCATCCGTTTTTTTCTGTTTTCTCTCCCACCTGATGTTTAATGCTGTGTCAATATGATATGGAATTTAAATTCTTTGGTTTATTGATCTGATTAGAAAATCATATTAGTCATCATCTCTTAAAGGAAGAATGCCAATAGAGAGGCTGAAAGTCTGAAATCCCTATAAAGTACTGTCCAAAAAGTTTGAAGCGATCTTCACAGATTCGTCACATTAGTGATAAATACTGGTTTACAGCCATTTTAATAATGAATCTGCATTAATTTGGTACAGCCAGGAAGAGTAGGAATAAAGTCTATGGCACATAACAAAACAGTTCATTTCATGAAGTTGTTGAAAATTCTAAATTAATTTGATGATCTGAATAGATTATATTACAATGTCCTAATTGAGTGGCAACTAAGTATAAGTCTTCATCACAGTAAAGAAGAAACAGGCACACATACACCCACAAGATAAAATAAGTACAAAAATAAAATATAGCTTAAGCGTTGCAGTGCACATATCCACTAGAGAGAACTCTAGTTATATAAGGTATTGTATACAGCTTGTTATAGAAACTATGCACCATCTTAACAATTCAACAGTTTTAGGAAAGGATGAGCTTGACTTGCCCAATATTCTTTTTTCTTTCTACCAGTCTTAAATTTGTAGAAATTTAGCCATCTGCTTTTCATCCATATCTTATTTCCCATAAGCAGTTTAACATTTTTGTAACAAAAAAGAGATATATATCACATATCCTCCTTGTATCAATAGTGTAAAACCTACATGATATCTTATGATATTTATGATGACGGAATGGCCCATGCAAAAAAAAAAGACAATTGGGACAATTACTTTGGAAATGTAGTTTGTCTTAAAATGGACTTTAAACATAGTTATATTTACACTCACAAGTGTAGCATTTTCTTTGATTGCTACTGCATCTTAATTAAATTAAATGCCTGAAAATCTAGGACAGATACACTAGTATTTAGGATTTTTTAAGCCACTGAACATTGCATTACTTTCTTAATGTATAGCTATTACAGGAAGATCTATTCTGAATTACACAGTGTGAATGCATTGTGAAGATTGAATGTTCAATAGTCTTAAAGTTTCACATTTCCAGAAAAACTTCTCTCTTTTTTCTTCTATATCTAACCTTATGAAATAACAGAACAGAACACAGCAAAATACCTCATTACATTATTATTTAATTCTGTATCTGAATTATCTAAATTTAATTATCTAATTTTAATATATAAATTATTCAATTCTACATTTATTATACTTTAATCAGTGAAATGTTTAAATTAATTTATAGCTTCCAGTTTCCAATCTTTTTTTGTTCCATATACCATCATTTAAAGTACAAGACTTTGACAAATACTTAGTTCTGATCAATAAGCATTTACCTTTTTTCTATATGTCAAAGTCAAGAAGATTTCTTTGAGTATGGCTCTCCAAATGAGTAGGGAGACATTTGTTCCTTAAAATTCTAAACTCTAGCAGTTCACACTTCGAAAGTCTATTCAACCATTTGATCTTGTCAATTTTGTCCTATATGCTCTTATTTATTTATTTATTTATTTATTTATTTTTCCATAGTCTCATATGTTAGTAATAAAGACTTGTATACAGTAAAAACTCTGGTAGGAATGAGAGAAAGCTCTTGGTAGCAAAATGGAAACTTCTTCCTGGTTCCCAGAATGGTGTGTGAAAGTTTTTAGCTGTAGTACTCAGCAAGGTGAAACAGAATCCTAGCATATGTAGAAAGTTTTCAGAAATTATTTTGTGATCTGAGTCTTTTGACTATTATCTTGACTGCTCCTTAGACTTCTAGATAGATGCTAATCTACTTCCATGGACTTTTGTTAGTTAATTAGTTTTTTTTTTCTCATCTGAGACTGAGATGATATAAAAGCATTGCTCAGTCTTCAAGACATATAATAACTCCTACAACAGTAGGAATGTGTATAAGGAGTTAATACATAAAGTGCCAGTAGATGGTGCTCAAAGCTGTCCAGCTGCCTGTCTTGGCTCCTATAGGAGAGAGATCTCTATTGCAGACTTCAGGGAGCTTCCCAGTGCTACCTTTATGGTAAATCTGATCTGAATACATGCAGTGGAATCTGACTCCTAATTTTTGAAACCACACTGATTTGCTGCTTAACTTTTTAGGGATGAATCTCAAATACAAATGTAAAATGTTGGAGTTCAGAACACTTTTGTTTTCATCCAGATCTAGAATTTCATGGCTTACAATATAAGATAAATTCCTCTGCCACAATGATATGCGGTTTGGTTACATGAAATGGAAGCTGTCTCACTTCCAAAAAAGTCCACCTTGTAGGAAGGCGGAAGTGGTGTTAAATTTCAAGACTTATGTGTAGGAGTAGGTAGGATGAGAAATAAAAGCTGTGGGAAAAGCCACCAAAGCAACAAGTCAAAGTCAAAATTTCCTGGATAGAAAAGCATAAACTATTATGATTATAGTGATGGCTCAGAGTGAAACAAGAAAGAAAAATAGGTACTGGTTCAAGGAAAATTCAGGGTTTGGGAAATCTATTGGTACTGTTTTTCACAGTACTAGTGTAAACGATTTCAATGCAAGTAAATTATGTTATACTGTGTAATATGTTTTAATTTTACACATAGCAAAATTTTGTAATTTTGTCTGATAGGCTGATAATTTTGTAATGTTGACTTGAATTCTCAAGTCTAGTATAGGTATCTTAACATAGGCAGCTGCTAAAATCCCCACAGTAGTCAGTCCCACCTGCAAATAAATATGCAGTATGTCCAGAGAGAGTTTGCCCTACTTCTTTCATGAGAGATACACAAATATACAAATAATATATAGTAGATCATAAGTTTTTAGTGTTGTCTTAAATGAAAGAATTAAATGTCTTTAATGCAGTGTAAAGAAGGCCAATCCAAATCAGCTGAATTTATTTATTTATTTTTTTTGCGTAGTACATATTTAGGCTATGAAATTCATTGCCATTGAATGCTGTTGTAGGCAAGAACTTTTCTATATCCAGGCATTCAATCTACATATATGTTGATATGTGTAAGAAGAATTGAAAATAGAAGATACTAAAGGAGATTTGTAAGGGAAATACAAATCTCACAAATAGGGCATGTTTTAGCAATCATATATTTGTCAAAGATTTTGTTAGAGAAGGTATCCTGTATCTTTTGTAACATCTTTTGTATTTTATTTCACTTTCCTATGATATTCTCAACTATGAGAGCCAATCTACGTACTAGAATATGAATAGCTGCAAATTCTCTTAAAAGAAAAATGAAAGAAGGACTTGAATAAAGAGAATAGTAAACAAGACCAAGAAGTTCCTAATGGAATTTCTGGTTTAGGGAAAAATATTGAACAGGTATTTCTGAAGTAATAAAGCAGAGTATATTATTACACAATTTCTTCTCATTTGCATTTCATAAAAAATGAATCACAAAATATACTTGTTAAAGTATTCTGCAATCTTATTAAAAAAGACACAGTGATAAGAGGTCACTTTCAATAAAAGAAATACCAGCTTAGGGCATAAATATTATTAATTTCTTATTGCATTCTGTTTATATGCTATAAATAATTGATTACTTAATGTTAATAAATAGTGCCTTGACTTTTACCTTCTGTAAAGTTCTGTACAATAAATAATTAATATTTTTCTAAATATGGAAAAATATCTAGTTAAGCTGCGAGAGATTTTCATTCTTTTTTCTTTTGGGCACATTTTAGAGACCCAGAAAGAAATATACATCCTCCAAAGTTAAAGTGCTTTTTCTTCCCATTATGAAAAGTAGACCATTTAATTTAGAACACTAATGAACCTTAGGCATATATTATGGTGGTTCTAGGGAAACCTAGGGAGAATACACTGATTTCTCTACCCCAGCTCACATGTTTCACCCCTTTGTTTCCCCCCACTGTTACTGAGTTGTTGGAAACTTGGGCATTTGAAATGGCTTTAGGCAGCTGTGAATCCAGTCTTAGGTGTCCAGCAACTATAATGTGATCTTATACTGAGAAATTTTAGATGGTACATCATAATCTGGAGTTGAATCTCACCGTTTGTTCTGGTAATGATCAGCCTTGTAATTAAACTACTGCTGTATATATTTCTCATAAAGTACCTTAGTGTCCTTATGGCTTTATATATGTATAAGCTTTCATTTTTATTATATTAACTTTTAAAGTACACATTAAATACATTTCTGAAATGTATCATCTTCTTCCTATGAAATTAAGTAAGAATGAGATATTTTAAAACAAGTGCTACAAGACAAAGGAATATAAAGTCCATATTGACTTGAGTATAACCACTACAATACCTGCATATTCATACCTAGTTCTAATTCTAGGACTTCATGAATAAGACTACGTCCAGGAAAATATGCAATATGAAGCATATTTCTCCTTTCACAGGGTGATTCTATGTATGTATATTACTACAAATGAGTTTTGCTCTCAGTAAGATGTCTTTGTCAAATCTTCAACTAGTTCTCTTCTATGGAAATATGTTAAGAAATCAAAATCTGTAAGAAGAATATAGTTTTGCTCAACAAGAAAAAGGAAAATCTGATATATCATATACAGAGCGATAGATACAGAACACAATACCCAAATCCACTGACATTCAGAATAACTGAATAAATGCATTTTATTAAATTTCTGTATAAGAAGAGAAATAAGTATTCAGGCAGGATTTTTGTTTTCAAAATGACATTCAATTTCTGCTGTCATCAACAGGACCTTGAAAAAGATGTGCTTAAAGGCCTGACTACTGGCCTGTGTCCACTATGATCTCTAAGGACTACCATCTATCTCTAAGGACTACTACAGTTGAGACATCTTCCAAAAATATGGACACAACACTGCAGTGCTATACAGAAATAGTATTTTCAATCCAAAAAGAAAAATAGATATGACTATATGACATATGGTCATTGTACTTCTAGCCAAAATATTATCATCACACTTCTGCTGCCATTGTACACTTGTATGTTCATGCCAAATCCACTAATATAAAACTTTTATTGCTTTATTCCTGCAACTACAATATATGCATGGAGAAATAAGTCAGGCTTTAATCTACTCTGTACATCCTTAATTGGATAATGCTTGTAAATTGTTTTGACAATATAAAGCTCTGTTTGTTCTTTTTTTTTGAAATCAGATTTATGAGTAAATGTTGACTGCAGAAAATTTTAGTCCAAGTCTGTGATTAGGAGATTCATAGAAAGAGGCAACTTTAGTTTAATCTAGTTTAATAGATTTGGAAAGAACTGAAAGAGAATAAATAGAGGAACTTGTAGTGTTATCTATTTTCAGATAAAAATATCCTTTACAGAAAATCTAAGCAGAGCAGCCATAGCTTGAAACACATTTGTTGTTTCACATGGTGAATATAGAAGATCTGCAAATATGATTTGAGCATTTTTCCTCCTATAACTTTTTCTTATTCTGCTATACTCTTTTCTCTTATTTTTCTTTCACATTGCAATAGACGTTCATATATTAGTTATTACATTTTTTAAAAAATGTCTGCTAAGCTTACACATTTTGGCAGATTTCCTTGAACCATCAACTCATTAGGGGATGATTTATTTCCTGTGAATGATCATTAGGGGATCATTTATTTCCTGTGAATTTTGAGTATGTTCTGGGTGGATCTTTCAGCGAATTTGAATTTGAGACTGCACTTGAATAGGATAAGATTATGATGAATCAAATGAAAAGCTCTAAAAGGTTAAAATAAATTGCAGTCTGAAACTTACTGAGAATTACCTAACTTATGGATTTAACACCTAGTTAAATGTTAAATGCTGTTAAAAAAAAGTAGGTAATGATCTAGTTATTTTTTAGTACCTCATTATTACCACACAGGAGACTAGGCTAAACAGTGAAGGAATATATCCAATAAATTTCAAGATATTTTTTTCTCTTTCCTGTCTTTTTTCATACTGATAGTGATATCATTGTTCAAACAAATATCACAAATCTGATAGAAAGAATGTGGAAAATATGGAAAAGCGGTATAAAGACAAGGAGATGTTAAACTCTGTCCTGTAACATGGAACTGTAGCTCAAAAGTGAAATCACCACCTCCAAATCTTTTCCTTTAAAACTGGATAAGTACAAAGTAGCAAAATTGCACAGAGTAATCCAGCTAAAAAGCATAGTTTGAAAGACTAAGTCTTATTTTGGGTAATATTGTCCAAGTATGGCTGACTGCATTTCTTGTTGCATGGAGTCTGTGTGGATCCAATACACAGACTGAAAGAAGCAAATTTGTAGCCTTTTATTGATTCTTCAAAACCTGAAAACCATTCAGAAAAAGATTTCCTATGTATTGTTTTCCTGGATATTACTGAAACACTGTGAGGATTTGAGGAAGCGAATCTCCAGTGAAAAGCTATTATAATCAGACAAATCTTCCAGATATTGTCTCACTTGTGTGGAAAATTGTGAGGTAAACAGGGGGAATTGCCTGGTCCAAGTAGTTGCTCAGGATTTTAAGTTTATTGCTCTACTGGTCATATGAAATAAAATAATGACAACTGGAAGAACACAGATTAGCAACAGATCTCAGCATTTTCTATCATTTTCACTCCAAAAGACTATACTTAGATTTTCAAGTATCATTCTATCAAGGCAAAGTATTTTTTTTCTAAAGCTGATTGTAATGTCATTTTTTAAGAAATTGCTTTAAATTTATAACTGATAATTTACAGCAAAATAAGTCAAAACATTATTATGTGAGACTGATTTGTTGTTTTCTTTGCCCAAGTGCATAATTTTAGTCCAAAGCACTGAAGGAAAAGAGAGATAAGAGATCTAAAGTTATATTACATGTACTAAATGAAAACTGAAGGAAATGTAGGATGCAAAATTAAATACAGAGACAGCAGATAAGATTGAAAGGAACGAAAGCATAACCTGTTAAAGCCCGTTCATTGTCTATAACAGTGTAGTGGTCTACAACTGTGGGAACAGTATGATGTGGAGGAATTACACAAAATAAATAGCAGTTTTTGGCCTTTTTTTCACAGATGTAATATTTCATTAAAATAGTTTGGTATGAATGTTAAGATAAATAGCACAAAATGGTCCATTATACGTCAGAGATACAAATAACAGCTTTCTGCTGATGATTACCTAATCATACCTGCATGTGTAGTGAGGAGTTCTGAAGTGCCTTTGACCCTCTTAGCTCATTTCTATCTTGTGGGTCATCTGCTGCATAAAGCTCAGTGTGGCCCACAGGGGTAGAAGAACAGAGAATGAAAGGAGGTGCGGAGGAGGAACATTTTCATGGTGTTTATTATGCTATTACAACTTTGATTTATTATATAATGTTGTATAACACTGGTATATTCTAAGTTCATTGGTTAGCTACCTGTAAAACAATTTTATAACAATGTGGGGATGTGCGGAGGCCTAGTTAGGTAGAGATATTATTTTAAATTTTTAATTTAATTGGTTTTAGAGATTTTTTTTTCTTTCTGAAAGTTTATTCCTACAAATGGGGTAAATCACACAAGTATATTAGGATTTTTAAATTGTCTTTTCAAGTATTTCTGTCTGTTAATGGTTCCTCACTCTGAAGAGATGAGATAAAATAAATTTCATCAGTGTTATCAAATCTGTTTAAAAGGTTGTTACCTTTCTTGTGGTGTGGTGAGTCATTCATGTCTTTGATAGCTTTGGATTTCACTGGCTCTGTTTTCTACTTCGGACTGCCATGAGTAGCTACTTGTGCTGTTGAAAAGACAACAAGATCTCTTTTCTTAGTGGAATAAGCCTGTACATGTTGAGTTAGACAAAACTCTGCTGCGTGGACTGCATCTGATCCTATGTGTAAACAAACTGTCTCAGCTGTAATTCAGTTCCTCTGTTGTTTGATGATTATGTTAGAGACTTTTGTATTGCTACAGTAATTAAAAATATAGTCAACCTGTCTAATTGTCTATGGAGTAAGGTCTAGGCAATAACATACTTGCTAGCACTTGCATGTATTGCCTGCATTTTAGGTTTGTGGTTGCCAGTACAACTTCTCTTCCACACTCACAATTCCTATCTCCTTGATGTGTTTCACAATGTAAATTTTGACCATCTGCATGTAGGCATCCTACATCTTCCTTTCTCCCCTTGTCCCTGCCAAGTATCTTGTTCTTAAGCAGGCTTAAATATGAGTAAAATGCTCAACTATCTAAAGACTAAGGCATTTTGTAAACATGCAGAAACACTTTCATAGACAGGTTGAGATCTTTAGGCAGCAGTAAAACAGAAAGTGTGAGAACCTGAACTTTGGAATTTAGCTTCCTGATTTCTTTTTGAATCTAATTCAGTTTCTTGTCTAATAAGAGTCTGGTGCAGGGAAGGAAACCAGGCCTAGCATGGGCAAGTTTTAAGCAGGCTACAAAACAGAAACTCTGAACCATGTCAGAATGATTGGCAGCTGGCAGATTGTCATGGTATTTATTGGCCAAAAGACAATAAACTTCTCTCCTATATACTTCTCTTAGAAGCTGAGAAGCCAGTATATTAAATCACTATACATTCAAGACCTCTTTTAGAGTTAGAGCACATGAAAGTATACAAGAATATACCAGAACAAATACACTTCAGATTCAAAATGCAGCATTCACCATTTCATCATGGTCTGAAAAAGGCAAAGAAAAAAGTTGAACAGAGCTATCTTGGGATGCAGAGATCATGAACATTTATCAAATTAGCCTGGGACAGTCTGCACTGATTGCTCATTTCCAGTGAAGTTTGAGTTTTCATAGTGGGTTGGGAAGTCACACTCAGAGAAAGGAATCTGAGGCACAGGTAAAACAAACTTACATATAGATTTACGAAGAAGAGACAAATTACACCAGCTGTCTGCCAGTGCCATTGCAATAAAACTTGTCATATCATGACCTAGCTATAGTTAGGGGTTTGTAGTTAAGCACCTTCCTACATGATGATGTAGATTTGTAAAAATGGACCTAAATTATAAGCACAAGCTAAGAAGAATATTCTATAAAATTGTTGTTCCCCCTGATGCTAACTGCAAATCTTATCTTTGAGGTATCCGCAATATTTGTTTAGAATGGATAGAATCCATTTCTTCCATTTCCTCAAGTCAAAAAAATGCCTTGAGCATAATTTTGGTTTATAGCTTTGTGATACTTTCCTAACTACTGGATTTAATGTTAGACTCCAGCAGTGTAACTCAAACCAAAAGTTGTTTTTATTTTAACTGCTTATGCCATCACATAAAAATGATGACCTAGAGAAAGGATTTGATTGTAGAAATAGTGAACTGCTGAGCAGATGAAGTCAAAAGGAAAGGGGAATTCAACACTCTCAATCAAAAATCATTGGGGTGAAATTCTGACCCTTGTGAACATAAAACTTCAAGAGACTCTAGTGAGACCAGAATTGTAGGCTAAATCTCAGAAAGTAGGTACCCAAGATGAAAAGTACCCAAACTAAGAGGTCCCTCTGGAAAACCTTCTTTTGAATGACATACTAGAATTTACACAAAGAGTCATTGTCAGAACTGAGATGAACTCATGATTTCCTGGCTCTCACTGATTGAAATTACTCCTTAGAACTGGCTAGCATGGCAATAAAAGCAAATTTTGTACTGCAATCATTTCTGATACTGTGTTCAACTTTATAAAATATGTTCCTTGGGGGTGAAATTAATGAGCAACACATAAAGACTGGTTATTCACACTTTATGCAGCTGCGCTTATGAGAGGATTGGGAAAGATGAAATCCAGCCTCAATACAGGGCCATGTTGTGATGTGGCCAAACTTCAGGGTTTTGTGGCTTTCATTTAACCTTATAGACTGGTGTAATTGCTGCTGAGCCATTGCATTCTGCAGAGGGGTTCCAAGATCTCTCTGGCCTATCATTTGGCACCTATTTTTTTTTCTGAGCTTCATCCTAAAATCTATGCTTCAACTACATTCAAAGAAAAATCAGAGCTTCTTCCATGACATTCATGAAAATCTATACAGAAGAAATTCAGTCTTTGTCTCCATGATGCTTTATGAACAGCATCTCTTCAGGATCCTACTGGGCTTATGTTATGTTGATGACTTCATGTAAGTTATCCCTTGGCACTGTGTAGATAATAGTTAAATTTCATACAGTGCTTTACCCATCATTCATAGCTCAGAATTTAACATAAATATGTTTTCTCAGCTAGATAGGAGCTGTGGAAGCGATCAAGTTATCTTGAAAGGATGTCGTACAGACATGATTTCCTGTCTTTCCTGCTGGCTAGATGAGTACATTACATGATAAGTCATAACATAGGTGGTTCTCAAATGATGTTAGACAAATTTTGTTAGTTTGTTCAGACACTAAACCATCTTTTATATAATACAATTCCTTTCCTCTGGAATTTGTGTCCTGAGGTCCAAATCTTAACAACTTTCTTAAAACAAAATTTCTTCTAAAAATCAATAGAAGTTTTTATTGCAGATGAGCAATAGATCTTAATCATAAACTAGAAAAAAACCCAAGATCAGATATTCAGTAAGGTGTGTATTTGTAAAAATGCTTCACATTTTAAATAGAGTTGGCTGGCTGTAAATAGAGTACTCGTTTAAAAGCCAAGCTTTGCTTTATTTTTAAATAGCCTTCTGTAATGAGAAGTTTGGCAGGATTCCTCATAATATATAATTTACAGAGCATTTACATGCCATTTTGCACATTGATAATAGTTTACCCCAAGAGATCCCAGATCTACCTCTTATCTCTACCCAAGTTAATATTTATGTTAGCTCAGCTTCAGCACTGGTAGCACACTTCAGTACTACCCTGATTATAGCACTCACAAGATTTCCAGTACAGGAAGAATTTCAAGATGGAAAGGAGAATGAGCTCAAGTGAATCCACCATTAACAGTGCAGATATGCCCAGTGGTCAGGTAAGAGAACCTGATCCCATCTCTCAGGTTTTAATGTTCTATCCTTACTGTATAACTGTACTGTAATAAAGTGCTTAAAGGAAGAAGGTAGATGAAGAAGGATAAATTTACTAATATAGGAAAGGCTGAGATTCCTAACCTTGCCTTTAAGCAAAAACTATGAATAGCTTCCTCAAATATATATTTTTAAACATTTCTTTAGAAAGAAGGTTTAGTATATTGGTACTGTGGCGAATTATACCATGCTTTATTATTACCCTGCATACACACTTCTTTCTTAAAATACAAAAGTTACATACATTACAACATCCCCTTATATCATCCTCTGTTAAGCATGCTGCTTGGTTCCAAAGGAAGATAACTAGAAGAAGGTACAATTTGAAATACAACTTTAGAAAAAAAAATATTTTCATCTCACAAGTAGGTGGTATCTTTTAAATCTCTGCTGGATTGTCCCCCCTACCATGTTTAACAGAAGCATCTAGTGGTTGTGGATAAAACAAGAGCTCTTTATGATTTATATTAACCACATTACAAAGTAGTCAATTTAAATAGAAATGGAAACATTTTAAAGAAAAATATATTCCTTCTGAAAAATATTCACCTTGAATTTACTGTGTTTTCTTATTCCTGAGAAGAATCCTCCATTTTTATATTAATTTTTATATTAATATTCACAAAATATGTCCTAGAAAAAGAAAAACAAAACAAAGCAAAAGAGAAAAGATTTCCCTTTCTTTTGATCCCTGTATTTGATTGCATTCTAGCTGTAGTTCAAAATAGATCAGGTGAACAAACACTACATTTATTCTTTCCAGTCATTGTCAGTGCTGGCTCTAAGTCTTTATTTTTCTTATTGATATGGAGTGGTTGACCCTTAGAGTTTAGTGTTAGGATTAATATTTTTCAATGCATTGGCAAATTTCTGAAATATTTCAAGCAATCTCATTTCTTCAGGACATTAGGAAGCCTCGGAAGCCAAGGAGAAAGGACGATGGCTGGACTATCATCCCTCTCACAAAGAGCTATCTTTATGAGTTTCAACTATTCATTTGATCTTTTTTTTTCTTTTTGAGGGAGGTAGCATAGCCTTAGAAAAAATGTGTATACAAATGAAATAAAAAGGTATATTTTCAAACTCATTAGAAAAAAATAGTAGTAGCTACATATGCTTCTACAACTATTTTTTTGTATTCATTTTGTATTCACATAGAAAGTTTATTTAGAGGTTACTATATAATGTGATCTTTTTGTATCTCACAAATTGTCAACCAAATAATTGTTTTGTTTTGTGAATTTTTTGTCAAATAATGTTCTCTTTTTCTAGGTTTTTTTTGCTAGTCTAGGAGTTGTCACTATTAATTTTTTGCTGTTAATAATTTGAATTTACTGAAGTTAATCAGAGAGTTAGATACATTTTTTCTCTATAACCATTTACTCCTCCAAAATTTACATTTTTCATTTAAATCCCAAAAGCTTTTTACCCATATGGCTGCACAATTGATCTTACAATTATGAACCAAACACATTTCACAGAGCACTAGCTTTTTTATCCTCTTGCTAAAGAGACTTTCTTTGCAGTGTTCTTTCTCTTTGTAGAAGGATGAATTAGAGATGACAAGGAATCTATAAAAAGAATATGCCATTTAGCATGGTAGACTGTGTTTTATCAGAATAAATGTTGATATCTTGTTTTCTATAATTCCATCCATAATCTTAAAACATTATGAATGGATTAAATTCAGTACATTTTTATTTAAATAAAATAAGAATAATTATTAAATTTAAAAATATAAATTCCTTATCTTTGGTTATTTTTTCTCAAGGAAAAAAATGCATATTTTATGTAACAAACAACTAGCATTAACAGGATAAACTGTTCTACAATCTTTTTTGTATACTTATACTACCCTTCAAATGTTTATACCAGCTAATAATGTACTCATAAATGTCATTTACCTAGAATAATCATAAACCCATAGTCATCTATCTAGATTACACGTGACCTTTAGTTCCTTTTATCTTTTATCATAAGCCTGATTTTCCATCATCTTACTCATTTTTTTACTCTACTCCTAGTTCCTCCCAGTTTCTTTGTAACTCTTCTGAGAAAGCTAAAACTGAACAAAGTCCGCAGGATAAACTCTCTGAATTGAAACAACTAAGACAAAAATTTATTTTGCCATCATTCAGGATTCTGATGCATTATGGAAAGTCATATAAAAAGTTAGTTTGCTGATTTACTACTGCCTTTATGTCCTTTATATTGACTGCAATAAATGAGTCTCCTTCAGCTATTAATGCCGGGCAGCCTAATCCACACTGTACACTGCCCTTGGTCCGCTGCTGAAAGGTCTAGGGGAAGATAGAAATGTTTCATACAAATGTCAGAGTGGCTATGTTACTGGTGGCTTACCCAGATAAAATAGGGTAAGCCTATTGTAAGCCTTCTCAAAGCACAATTGTTCTTAAGACTGACCAGAAATAAGTCATGCCACTTTTCAACGAAATAAACTATACGGGAGTGCAAAACAAACAGTTCTGAGTTCACTGAGCAATGCCAGACCACTAGTATTAGTGTAAATAGCTGTAGTTTGTACTAGTTTCTGTTAAGTGAGAATTTGGCCCGTATAACCAGATATGCAATACATATGCAAAGTTTTGAATACTAAAAGCATTTAAGAAATTGCTAGAAAGTGACATTTAGGATTTATAAAGTAAGTTAACTGAGAGAAGGTTGGTAGAGTTGGAGGGAGCAGGGGAGAAGAGAGATTTTTCTTTCGCTAACAGCCAACGAATAGGCAACTATGTCTCATATGCCAAATGAGAATCCAGTAAGAATTAGGTAGTTTAAAACATAAGTGCCTAGAATAATAATGAAATTCCAAGGTGGCTTACAAGAATTTATTCTTAAGATCACAAGAAACAAAAGAAAACCTGTGGAAAAGTTGGGAAAAGTAAGTCTTATCTCCAGAAATGAAGGTGCAAATATAAAAGGTTGATTTTAACCCTGGACAGTGCACTAAAGTAACATGAACCACCATGGGCAATTGTGCCTGATTGGACATGTGAATAGAAAAGTTGCAGGAGCAGTTGCAAGGAATAACTTGATACGCTGATATCTGCCTCTCATATTGGATGTTTCACAGGAACTTAAAGAAGCATTTCTTCACTGTGAGGGTAACAGAGCACTGGAACAGGCTGCCCAGAGAGGTTGTGGAGTCTCCTTCTTTGGAGGTCTTCAAAACCCGCCT
>JAUBOD010000445.1:9459777-9516844 GCA_032353885.1 Nothura maculosa
GCCCTGTGCCACCTGCTCTAGGTGTGCCTGCTGGAGCGGGAAGGTTGGACCAGATGATCTCTAGAGGTCCCTTCCAAGCTTGAATATTCTGTGATTCTGGGAATATTCACCCCTATATTAAAGCCTTTAAAACAAATGTGAACTGTCAGAGAGAGGTGATTCAATCAGTATTTTCATTTTGAAGTAGAAATTTTCATATATTATTTGGCAACTCAAAGTGAAATGAATGCTTAGTTTGAACTGTGTTTTATTTCTTATCAAAACTGCTAATTCAGTTTCACGAAAAAATTGGAAATTTTTAATTGGAAGCCCAGAAAGCAACTGCTGTACTGTATTTCCATGACCTTTGCAGCAATAGAGAAAACATTCAAGAATTAGTTACCCTCGGAGCAGAACCCCATGGAAATAAATAATTGTTTGTTTGCATGCATTAATAAGATTCAAAGTGACATTGATTTATTAATGATAGATCATTAGTAGTGAAGGCAAAGGCTAAAATAACCCTGGGGTTTTATGCTAAAAGATGTCATTGTAGCTCTTGTTATTACTAACATATGTTAATCAATTTAAACTGAATTCTCAGAAAAGTTTGATGATTTTTAAAATATGCAACTTCATACATTACATCTAACTTTAATGTACCAGATGCATTGCTCATGTAGGTTGGCATGGTTCCATTCTTTTCAACAGAACTCTATTAATTTATCCTAAGATCTTCATTAATGAAAGTTACCCTATATTTGTTATAATACTGCCTCTTCACTACAAAATTTTCTAAAGACAAATATTTACTGAATCACTGATATAATGCTTATTGAAACTCAAACTACTTAAATATAAGCAGACTCTAAATATAAAAGTAATTGCCCATCTGGAGAGAAAGTGCAATCAGTAATAATACCCTTTCCCATCTAAGAAAAATAAAATAAAATAAAATGAAAAACAGAGAATATCATGTTAAGAAAAAAATATTTTAGGCAAATTAAAAAAAAAACACTGAGCAGATTGCTTATTTCTTGAGTACATTCAGTTTACTTAATCTCATTTGCTGTGGTAAAAATTGTGTTTGCATTTTTTTTGTTTGTAGATATGATCCACCTAGAAAGTAAATGAGACTTCTCTTCATGTAGAAGAATTAGTTGTCTTTCAGAAGTAGCATTTTCCATAGGGAAAAATAAGCCAATTTGTTAAGGAACACAGTTGTGAGGGAGAAAGGGTAGGAATAAAACCCAAGAGGAAAAGCCAGATGATGGTTTCTTAGGCTTACCCTTGTATGCTTATATACATATGCTTTCATTTGGCATCAGTTAATTTTATTACTCAGAACACATGCCATATCATTTTATAGATTATGCAATTACTAGTATTGAATTGATAATTCTGGACCATAAATACTGTATCAGCTAATTAAACTGAGTAGGAAAGGCAAGTAAAAAGATGTATTTAGAATTAGACTAATAACATACCTAGGGAGAAATATAACACGTGTATGGAAAGTGGAGCTTTGATAAAAACCTTTCTGAAGTGCAGCTTTATGCTGCAAAGTTTTTGCACTCATTTGAAAGGCTAAAGAATATTCTCCTCCCTTTTTTTTGTATTAACATCATATTCATGCCTCATATTGATATTTCACCTAAATAAATCTATGTAAGTTATAAAAAGAACAGGTTTGAAAAATGCACACTTGTGATTTTTGATTTATATACTGGCTGCATATGTAATTGAACTATTATGAAAATATGACTCCTTTAATAAACCTGGAGGATTAAAATAATAAAATATAAAGGAAAATATATTAAAGCATGTTTTAAATACGCACTGCAATAGTTGAATATACTTAAAATACATCTTTAAATCAGTGGGAACATTTAAAACTGAAAAGGACAAAAGCATCTGACTAGCATCTCTCAATCAGGTATTATAGCTGCTCACTACAATGCCTGTGGAAGGGATCAACATCAAATGAAAGAGATATGCAGGAATCAGCAGGTGGCTACATAGTATGGTCAAACCTCAAATATCTATTATTCAAAATATTTACTTTTTCAATCAATCAGCTGCATGCTGTCTCATTTGAACAAAGAGTTCATTTTCATCTGAATGATTACACTGAAACAGAGCCTGAAGTATGATGTTGTGTTCCAGTTCCTACACCCCTCTTCTTGCCTGCCAAATCTGGGAGACCATCTGACATCAAAGAGAATTGAGGCTTTTAGGTTTTTTTTTGTTTTCTTGTGCAAAACCACATTGAAGTACTTCCAATTAGCAAAACTGTTCAAGGTTCCACTGCAGAGATAACCAGCAGTGATCTGTCACAGCTGTCACATCTGGGCTTATATTTTTCAAATGAATTTCAGATGTTTTTAATGTATGTCTTATACTTCAACATAAACTTGCTTTCAGTTTTATGAGCTAATAAATTTAGTGAATTAATTGAGCCTATAAGAACATTAATAGTACAAATAAGAATTTAGAAAAAAATCAAGTGATGTGTGAATGTAATAATAGACTATTTTCGCATCCTCTACATATACATTACATTTTAACATGCTACCTACAGTATTCATGAACATCTCTTATTCTGAATCTTTTTATGAAGACTTGCTAAAGATAGCATGAAAAGTGCCTTTATTGTATTGTATTTTTTCTTGGTGTTGTTAGGCACAGTATGAAAGCAAGAGATATTTAGCCATGCATATGCAAATTGTCATTTGGAAACTTCAAGTTTTGGGTTTTTTTTTTCTGCTTGCAGATATCACCCTCCTTTGCCAATGAGGTCACGATCCTTTGTGATAACACCAAGGTTCTTAAGATCAGCCCAGGTCAGTGCCATTCTCTCCTTTTATAAATGTCAGACAAGCATGATAACGGAACATCTAGCACAGGTTCATGCCACAAGCGCTGAAATTTATAGGGCAAACTCCAGAGCCAGTGTTTAATTCTCCCATAATGTAGACTGAAAAATAATAAAGCTCCCAAAATTTAAATTTAGCTCAGCTTAATCATCCAGTCCAGAACCATTACAGTGGTTCTCATCTCAGTCTTTCACTTCCATTTCCAGGAAACTACACTCCTTGCTTTACAATTGCAGGTATTGTAGTTCCCAATCAACTCATGCTAGCTTTCAAAATTTTCATAGATTCGTGGTGAGGGGAAAGACTTTCCAGGTTATTATATTTTTTCCCTTTCTAGAACTGGATTATGCTTGATGATGTACACTGCAGAACTATTTGAGGCTCAGTTTCAAATGGTTGCTCAAATGCTTTTCGTCAGCATTACCTTTTAACAGATGTAATGACATACGTAAGCTCTGGCTTCCAAATGTGGTAGAAACTACACTCTGAACTTTCACTCCAAGGACCCATTAATACTGAAATCCAAACAAAATAAGAGATCCATCTGTATTTTCCTCCTTCTAGTGAAAATGTATGTTATTGATGGCATTTAATACTGTTATAAATGAAGCAATTCAAGGTTACAGCCTTCATGGTGCTTATTCCCGTAAAACATTTTAAAAAATACATATAAATAGCATAAGGACATGGTAAGCAAATTCTCCCTAATTATCCTCTAAGTAAATTACCTATTAGAAGATTTAGGAAGAAGTCCGTTTAAGAAAAGATGTTATTTCTGTATTTGCTTTAAATATTGTTCAAATGAATATATTCCATGCTAAATAATTGCTACCAGAGGGATCACGGTCACCATATTCAGCTAGACAACATGAATCAGTAATGTGCATCGAATTGGAGAAGGCATCCACAGCTATTTGGTTAAGGTATGTCTGAATGACACTCTGGACTTATGAATTCTTCCTAATTCTTCCTAAGACCTAAGAATTCTTAGGTCGAACAGGGTTAGTGATGGCATATGGATGGGAGAACACCTAGGTTGTAATGCATGCTGAGTGAAATAGTAACTCAATTGAAAACAAAACAAAACAAACAAAACAAATTCTTTAATGTGGAGGCTCCCTTCAAGGACAGTAGTCTATCAGCAAACAAGTGCTAGTACTGGATGCCTTGTTAGTAGATAACCAGCCTCAAGGACAGCAGTGCAGTGTTCTATAAGCAAACAAGCAAAAGCAACTGTACGGCTGCTGTGTTACCAAGAAGCTGATTGTATAGTCTTGATGTAATCCTTTAGATTATTGGTTTATTTAGTAACTATGCTTTCCATGCTTAGGTAAAGAAAGTATTGTATCCGGGACAATAGAATATATGTTTTATCTCATGCTTAATAAAGTGTCTTCATTTCATTATACTGGAGTATGTGCCTCAATATGCCACACTTTAAGATTTACCACTAATTTCAAGGAAGCCAGGACATCTCATTTTTTCTCTTCAATGATAACTTTTTTTTTGACACCATCATACATACTACACAAAATCTAAAAGCTCAGGTGGTTTTGTACAGAGTTTTTAACATCTTTGTAATTAACAATGAAATTAGAACAATTGAGTGATAAAGAATTAAAATATTAGTTAATACCTATCCTAAAAAATTCCTTCAGTAAACTTAGGGCTGAAGTCTGTGTTTTTAGACCTGTACCTGGAATAGATTTATATGAAAAAAGAAAGAATGATGAGAGCTGCTATTAGCTTATGCAATATGGTAATGCTGATTCATCACATAAGGGCTTCTATGGCGTACTACCCAGTACAATATTGATGATACTAAGGCAAATAGAGTAAATTTAGCTTTGATGGATCAACACAAATCATAACCACAATGATGGCTATGATGTGGGATACTCCTTTATTGTAGAAATGACAAGGAATAATAAATAAATAATTTTTAATTGTAATGTAATCAGTTGTGACCATAGCCATTTGTGAAGTCCTCAGGTGATGTCAAGTGATGTTTCTGGACTATTTTCCTTAATGAATGGCAGGAATCATTTTGATTTATAATCTCATGAAGATGATTAAATGAGACAGAAGAATGGACAAAATGGACAATGGACTGTGACAATGGAATACGGACTGAGATAGTTTAGAAGATAGCCTTCATTGACATGTAGGGAAAACTGAGGTAAGCTTGACTAGTTATATTTTTGGGTATATTGAACATGAAATCGAGTTTTTAAGTCTTCCACTCTATAGCATTCCTTTATGTTAACAGCCTCCAGTAAGTAGTCTTGATTGGAAGGATGAGATAAAATGTTAAGGCATGCAGTATAAGCTTCTTTTATGGAGAGTGAAGAAAGATGAAGTCATATCCTAGGGAAAAGGAGGAAGAACTGATTTCTCTCTCTCTCTTTTTTTTTTCTAATGAACTTACGAGAGCCTACCAACTGGATATCAATTCTGAGATAACTAGAGTTAGGAGAGCTCCTGACATAAGCAGCTAAGTCTGAGCATTGCTTGGTTTTAGCCATGAACAAAGACGATTACATCTCCAAAAGTTTCAGATGTGTCTGGAAAATTTGCAAATTCATCGTGACTCCGTTAAAAAAATAGTTACATATTTCAGATTTGAAGCATGTGGACTTTTTATGCTAACTTAACAAACTGTCAAGAAACTGTGATATAAGTAAATCTAAATCCAATCTGCCACATTACTTAAACAGATTTATAATTTTATTTCTTTAATTTCACTCAAGTAGTAATTATGCATCTTTTTAGACAATCTGGTCAGCTCTAAGAATATTTCCTAAAAGCAAATAATTGCAGTCTCCTATTTCTTAACTTTTGAAAATCTTGCTTACCGGTATATCATTGCAGATTTTTATATAATAAATTTTTTCTTTGTTTTTTTTTTTTATTTTGTTTGTAACATTTATTATTTTGTTTTAAATTATTTTGTCATATTCCTTCTTGACATGATACATGCTAGAATTCTGTTTTTGCGCCTCACCTGAAGTACATTCATTGGGATGTATTATTTTTTTCTTGCAGTCTGTATTCATGAAGATGTATTCTATATACTTACCTTATACTCATACCTTGGAGAAAAAAATGTTAATTGAATTTTCATTGCTAAAATTCTAACCTAAGGAAAAGGATTAAAAATAAAAAGGAAAGAACAAATCCCCTAGCTCCCTTCTCCTCTTAGATTCTTTACAAATCTTCCCTGGTATGTGAAATAGTAGTATCTATTTCACTGAAAAAATGATAGCTCAGATTTATTGCATTTTTGAATGACTGGAGGCTTCTCCAGTCATTTAAATTGAATGTATCTTTCACCATTGCAATTAACTTTTCCATGAAAACAGCTCAGCAAGTGCAAGTGAATGAGCTTGCAGAAGGATGCCTAGAACCGTATCAAAACAGCATTATATTTGTCTAATTTTGTTCAAGGAAGATTTGATCATTATAAATTTTATCTTTGGCATTCTTAATGCTAAAATAAATCTGTGAATACTTTGTCAGGATAGATGACTATAAAATGTTCAGATAAATACAGTCTAATAATAGAAGCACTTATAAAAGAATGAAGAAACTCTTGTTTATTAAAACCAAAGGAGTGTATCTTATGGTCTGGGATGTCCTTCTGCAACTTGAGCCATTAGAATAGAACTTACACATTGTGTAGTGGTGAGCACATAAGCTTATCCTTTTTTTAAGCTAGTGTTGTTTTGTTATTTTGTAATTTTTTTTAACTTCAGAGTACCTGAAATACTTGGAGGACAAGGCTGCGTCTTGACTACAATGGATTTCCTAGAGAATGATACTGCAACTCTGTCCAGGTATTTGGACGCATCAAGACTGTTGAAATAGTTTTTCAAGACTTTGTAGGATAGAAGAATGGCCAAACTTGCCATTCCTTATTATTTACAGGGAACAGCCTCTGGAACAAGCTGTTCCTTCATTGAATCTCCATTGTTTGGTTCCAAAAGAACGACCAGAAACTGGATAGTCTAGAGATCAACTTCCAAGATCAAAGCTTTTGAATGGAATACAAATACTCATTGAGTACCTATTGAGCACTTGCCCTAACTGCACAATAGTTTTCTTTATGAAATTGTTTTTCTGTTTTTTTTCTTTTTTTTTTCACAATTTGATCTTGCTTGTTTTCCTCATTTGCTTATTTTTTATTTGTTTAAATAAAAAAGCACACCTATATATGCAATTTGCATGTCAGAGATGGCACACAGACTCTCAACACAGCAGCACTGCCACGGAAATAACAAGTAACACAGTTCTCATTATATAATCTAGAAAACAGAGTTACAGAGAAACCTTTAGTGCTCTATTTTTCTGTTTTCCCGCTGTGCAATCTCAAGTCCCTTGTAATAGACTCCAAAATATCACTCAAGCAGGCGATGCAGGAGATTGAAACCTATTAAGTCAGGTAACGCTTCATTTTCCATAGACCTCTAGTTCAAAAGAGGTCATTAAAAAAATGCAGTCTTTCCTAGTTTAAGTATATCTGACTTCAAAGCACAGATTTTTTTTTTTAAGGACAAACCAGATTTTACACTAACACTCTGATGTACACAGAATCCTGATTTCTACATAAGGATTGGTAAGCATGCTGTCTGAATCATCACTGGATGAGCTGTGAGAGATCAGCTCTTTTAGATATTAGGGGAAATGGCCAAGAGAAACCTTAGGAAGTTCAACAAAGAGAAATGCAAAGACAGAACAATTTCACAGATCTGTACAGGCTGGAGGATAGTCTTTTTTTCTTTGTAAAATTCCTATGTATTTTCTATTTAACCTCCCAAATCAAGCAGAAGAACATAAATAAAATTCTAGTATTGAAATGACTTGGAGAATTTACAGAAATATAGGATAGAGTTGCTAATGTGATATGTTTGCTAAAAGAAAGATACTCTGGTTTTTAAAGGATAAAGGAAGAGTTACCAGAACTTGTGCATTACAAGTCCAGATCATAGTCCTCCTATAGAATCTAAGATCTGATAACTGGAGACATTTCTTAAGCAGAAATTATATTTATTTGAAAGAGAAGACAGAAAAGGAAGTCTACAAGAATCTTACAATAATGCTTCCTTTTAAAATAACCCAACACATACCCATACATTAACTACAAAATGATTAGTACATTTTGCATTGTATATAAACTATTTTACCATCTTCCAGATCGTTCCACAGACCTGCAGTATTTATGTCCTGGGACCAAGAAGAAACCATGATAAAAGGCAGACTTTCAGAGTCAACAAGCCTGGAGCTGCTCCAATTTACACAGCACCTCCTGCCTGGGGCTGTGTCAAGCTGCTGTCTGCAGGTCACAAAAAATTCTGAGGCCAATTCAGACAAGTTTCTATACTTTAACTGTGATTTAACCATGATTTGTTGAGTCATTGAGATGTACTCATAACTGCAAGTTCCAGATAATGAGAGGAGAATAGATTCTCCATCAAAATGAAAGATTACATCATGTTTTAAGATACTTTTTTTTTCCCCTCTAGAAGGTGTCAGTTATTGAACCAAAAATGTGATGTTTAAGTAAAACTGACATTAAATGTTTGGACAATAAATAGAATAATTATTTCAGAAACTAAAGAGATTTGAAAACATTTCAGGAAATTACACATTCTTCAGGGTAGTTTTGCTTCCTTGTGTTGATTATAAAGACTTATGAAGATGGAAGAGCTAACTAGGAGACGATTAATATCATTTTTGTATCATAAACTAATGATCAATAAAACTGACGTATAACTATCCCCAAAGAGGTAGTTTGAGCTACTATCACTGCATTTTTTAAGTACTTACCCCTGTAGTTAACTTATTGTCTTTGTTTCTGTGTAAGGTAATGATTTTTCCACAATTTACAGCTATTCTCAAACTCATAATCACTTTTGTAATATCAAAAATCCTTCTTCCTCTATTTGAATCAAAATAGATGATACCTTTCTTCTAAAGCACATTGTATATAGTATCTTTCTTGTGTACCACACAAGTAATCAATGGTGTCAGCTTGGCTCCCTATGTTTATCCTATTTCACTTTCAAAGGTGCTGAATTAACATATTTCATACATGATAGAATTAAACAGTAATACCTTTTCTGATAGTATCATGTCTTGTTTCTTCTAATATTTAAGATAAATGTATTATATTTCTTTCATTATGCCAGTCGGTAGCTCTGGGATTTTTCTTTTACAAATTTCTTTAAGCTTTATATATTTATACTGCCCAGTTATAGACGGAAGTCTAAACTATGTTACTTAGAGCAGGGATCCAATGTTTCCTCAAATATGAACGTTTGATTTATTTTTTTCTGAATAGCTTTTAGTCAATATCTACTCTCACATGGAAATGGCAACATACTTATCTTTCTATTCATTTTGACTTACAACTTCGGGTAGATTCAACAACCATCCACAATTGTAGCAATCTCAGTGTGGATAAGAGTTTTAAATGTGACTGCTTAAATTATGGAATTTGATTCATGACTATAAATGCCTTGTAGAAAATTATGTACCAAAATGCAGTGAATATTCAAAAACTCACAAGATAACTGTATAGTTTCATTATAACTTGGCTTTTAAAAAAACTATTAAGGTATGAACTGTATTAAAACAAATTAAAATATAGTAAAATGGTCTTAGTACATTTCATAAATTTTGTTAAACAGTTGGAATAGTATTTATACTGATTGCTGATCCTGTGATGTTCCTTTTGAAAGGAAGCAAACAATAGAATTTGTTTCATAAATTAATACAATCCTATCTTCAAGTTCACTTTGTTTCCATAGTTCTGTTTTTTGTTGTTGTTGTTGTGGTGGTGGTTTTTGTTTTATTTAATTTTACAGTAAACCCAAAGACTGCTGATTCTTTCAAACTATTCTTTTCCCCTTTTCTGAAATACTAGAGATATGCCTGGGGGATTGTCCTATAAAATCCTGAAATATGTATTTTGAAACTCCTCTAATGTCTTTCATAATGAACAAGTGTCAGGAAATGTACTTGCATTTCCTGTGAAAGGAGATGCATGATGTGGGAGAAGATGCATGAACAAGAAAATATGATGAAAATAAACAGAAGCTAAAAATGAGTCAAATTGCACATCTCCTATTTATGCCCTCTTGGATACATTTCTGACATACTAATAATATCTCATGGTAGATGCTAAGAGCATATAAATGAAAAAAAAATCTTTATCTTTTAAGCTTAGAAGCCTTTCCAACGGATAAGACCAATGTTTGATGAAGATCCTGCATCCCAAAAGCGTCCACTTGTTCTATAATTGGGTCAGTTGGCCTCAGGAAATTTACCACCTCTACAAACTTTTCTTCCTTTTTTTTTAGATTTATATTGCTTCATCAAGCTTAATAAACCACATACATTTGAAATTTGTTGTTCAAGAAGCAATTGCTCACTCTATCACTGATGCTGTAAGAAATGGGGAGAGTCATAGAGGACTTGGACCTTAATTTTCACTTAGCCCCCTTGAAATGCTCTGACTGTGTAAAGTGGCTTTAAAATTACATTTACCATGCCTTAAAGGCTCTTAATCAGTACTATTGCCATGTCAAAGGACCTTAGCGTTAAATGAGAATCAGACCTCCTGACGAGTGTTTGCACAGCAGGTTCTCACTAAGGTTATTTCACTGCAGCTGCTTCTGCAGTAGAGGCACATTTAGAAAATTCACTGTTAAATGAAATTCTAAACCCCTTTTGCTTTTCACCTCACAGGACAATGACTAGCCAAATTATACTGATACAATACAACACTTACAGATCCATAAAAACGATAATATATCTGTCCTTCTCTTCTGTCTAGGATGCGGCCCTCTTAATGGATAACAAGCCACCTAAGAGTGGGAGAACAAAATGAAGTGTTGAAGCATATTTAAATACCGCACCACTGAGGACCATTTTAATTTCTGTTATAATGTTCCAGAAGGATCTTGTGCTAAATTTGAGTAAAACTAAACCTAGAGATAAATTTGAATTATTTCCATATATCATAAGTAGAAAAATTAGAGGTTGGTCATTTTGAAAATGCATCAAAAAGATAGAAAGAGATTGAAAAGAGAAAATCTCTCTTTTCTCATTCTTTTAGTCAAGATTGTTGATTCATCTGTGTTTGTCCAGAATCTGTAGGATTGCTCAGGAAGTTATGGTGGCAAATACAGCACTGTGTGGAAAATACTTCTCGATGAGCCTGCAAAAGATTTATTTGTGAAGGAAGCACAGAGTACTTGGCAGAAGGATGTACCACATCATAATGCCTTTCACACAGGATAATGCTGTGCATATCGTCAGGTTTGTCTTTTGAAAATTAAACATCTTTTCATGGGTGCTTTAACAACAGAGACTATTTCACGCTAGGAAAAGTTAAGTACTGTCACAAAACAAGGAATAAATTCATTGCAGCTTGAAAGAACGGAATGAAAGTGAAGTTCAGATTCATCCATACTGTTACAAAGAAATATTTATGTTTTATATTTTCATTCAACATCCTACTACTAAAATATAGTAATATTAATATATATCAAATTTGCCAAATGATCTTCTGAACTTATGCCTGTTTCTTCAAGATAGTTCCTTCTGGTCTTTCTGTTTTCTTCTTCTCTGTCTTGTTCTTTTTTCCTTTCATTTATCTTATATGTTTTCATTCATCATTTACTATCTTTAGCTTATTATCTTTATTCACTGGAGACAAGGTCATACTTTATAAGAAGTTGTTGACATCTAAGTTTCAGATTCTTCTTTTCTCTCTTGGTAGTAGGAACAAACATAGACTAATTACTTTCAGAAAAATCCTCTTTCCAGCCTTCCTGAAGGTACACTCAGTTCACAAATGTCTGTCAAGTCATTTGTTCCTGAAGAATTTTCGTTTAATCTTTTTGAGCTACAGCCAATAGTTTGGAATGATAAAATTTCATGTGAGTTTCCAAGCTGTCATGCTTAGTCAATAAGACATCTGATATTAATATAGTCTTACCATATTAACCTAAGTGTCCCAAGTAACATCCTAGCGATACAACTACCAGTTGGAAAGTCTGGATCTTAATTTCAGAACATATGTGGCAGATATGGAGCCACTGTTAATATTCTTTCTTATTTTTTTCTATAGAGCAAAGTCAGAATAATTTAAGTAGCTGTATTATTGAAATCAAAAGAATGAGCTATGTAGGTCTAGTATGTCAGTTTTTCAAAATAACTTTTTCTGTACCCACTTCAATATCGTAAAAAATCAAAATCTGTATGTGTATATTATTATATATTTGAAACTTTGATGAGATCTAATTTTATTCCTTGTTACAGACTTTTTCAGGATTATTTCCAGCAGAGATATAGTCAGATTGCAGGAGTCAAATTTGCCATGTCTTCTTGGTTGTCTTCGAGGCCAAAGCAATTGATATTCTAAAATACTATCAAATTTGAGTCGATATCTTTTTACTGTGCATTTACATGCACAAAACTTACAAGTTTATAAGATCTGTCTCTACAAATTATATTTTCATGACTCACTTTTTCTATTTTTCTTTTCATAAGAGAGCTAAAGCGAGACTGGATGATCAAAACATACTGCCCATCAATAAGCCAAACAAATAAGCCAAACAAATAAATCCCAGCATGGCTTTGATTTAAATGTTTAGTTTGACTGAAAATACTACCCAACAAACCCAATTGCTCATACATACAAAATGGATGGAGTATATACTTCAGCAGTACTGCTTGATCCCAGAGCCTTTCTGCTTGAGATTATCGTTTTATACCTAGCAAAGACCTGTTAGCAGTAGATAAAATAGCTAAGTAGATAAGTAGCTAACCTGTAGTAGATGAATTAATATGTGTTACATGATGAATAAATATGTGTTATATGCAAACATACAGACAGACAGACAGGAAGGAAATAAAAGGAAAAAAAGAAAACAGATGCATAATGAGTCATTATAAAGATGTTGCTATAAGGATAATATCTTTAAAATATGCACATTATTCATAACCCTTCCTTCTTTTCATCCATACCTTTATGGAGAAATATACAAGATAGTTTAAAAATCCCTTATAATTTTCTGGGTTGCTAGGAAGCTGTTCATTGAAGTTTATTAATTCACTCTCTGAATCTTATTTTCAGTTAAAATCAAGAGCATGTTGCACAGGGTGGCATCCAAGTGGGTTTTGAAAAACTCCAGAGAAGGAGACTCCACAACCTCCCTGGGCAGCCTGTTCCACTGCTCTGTCACCCTTACAGTAAAGAAGTTCCCCCTCACCTGTAGGTGGAATTCTCCTGTTCATGAATTCTCCTGTTTTCAAGTAAGGTTTAAGTACATTGAGTAAAGATGTAAAGTGTTATATGAGAAAGATTGTTTTTCCATTGACATATTTAAAATAGATGTGTTGGGATTTTCACCAGTTTTTCAAAATTAATCTTTTATCACAGCCACAGCAAAGTGAATGTAGAAATGTTTTATTTAATAATAGTGCTTAACATAAATTAGAATTAAAAATCATCTGAATGTCTAAGTGCAATTTAGAGAAAAAAAACTCATGAAATTGAACAAGGGCAAGTGCAAGGTCCTGCACTTGGGGAGGAATAACCTTAGACACCAGCACAGGCTAGGGACTGACCTTCTGGAGGTCAGCTCTGGTGAAAGCATCATGATAGATGACAAGAAGACTATGAAGCAGCAATGTGCGCTCATGGCCAAGAATGCCTATGGGATCCTGGGGTGCATTAAGAGCATCGCCAGCAAGTTGAAAGAGCATATCATCCCCTTCTACACAGCCCTGGTAAGGCCACATCTAGACTACTATGTCCAGTTCTGGACTCCCAGTACAAGAGGGATGTGGAGCTGCTAGAGAGCAGGGCTACGAGGATGATCAGGAGCCTGGAACATCTGCTGTATGAGGAAAAGCTGAGAGACTGAGCCTGTTCAGCCTGAAGAAGAGAAGGCTGAGGAGGGGATCTGATCATTGTATATAAATACCTCAAGGGAGGGAGTGACAGTGAGGCTGACAGAGTGCTGGAACAGATTGCCAAGAGAGGTTATGGAGTCTCTTTCTGAAGATCTTCAAAACCCGTTTGTATTCAGCCCTGTGCCACATGGTCTAGGTAACCCTGCATGTGCAAAGGGGTGGGACTAGATGACCTCTAGAGGTTCCTTCCAGCCTTAAGGATTCTATGATTCTCTATCTCATGTTTTCTCTAACAAGGCCATAAGAAAACTAACAAGGATATCAAAAATGTTTCTCAGCTCAGTAATTGTGGAGGCATGTTAGCAGTAACACAGCCAAGAAAGTCAATGGTTTGGGCCATATTTTTTCTATAGTTTGGCCATTTCCATTATCACTATAGTACGGTATTACTTCCCAATGAAGAAAAATATACTTAAATTATACATACGTGTATATAAAATTAAAGGAATTTAAAATGGCATTTGGTGTAACAGATTATCATCCAAGCTTCAGATTTAGATAGTCTAAATCAGCTCTGTCCATCTCCACTATTTGTGGCATCTCCTGACACACTTTTAACTACAACATTTCTGATAAAGTAGTACTGTAAAAACATGTGGAAATACTCTAACTACAAAGTTGAAAAAAATATTTTGTTAGTGTTTTGTCACTAGACTTCTGCTCTTAAGCAGAGATACAGCAGGACGATGTATGTGATGAATCAGAGACAGTAAAGAAATTGCACCCTCCCTCATTACTATTGTCTTGAAGTGAAATCATATCCTTATTTATGTGTAAATACTTCACTTTACAGCATATTTATTGGGACATATTGGTTGTGTGTTTCTCACACAACCATAAAGGGGAAATACCACTCCCCACCTCCATAACAGTGCTGTCTCCTTTAGAGGTCAGAAGCATGAAGGAAGACAGCGGTGACCACACTCCTATTTCTCTTCCTCCTCTTTCTTCTTTACTTTCTTTCCCTTTTCTTTACAAGAAGTAGTGAATGCAAATATAGGAAAGGATGGAAATGATACAAATTTTTGCCTATGTCCCATTAACGTGCTTGGATTGCCACCAAGATCCTGTAAAGAAAGAAAAGAAAATCTGTCCTATTACAGCTACTATAAATTAGCAATCCTTGGGAAAATTTTGGCATTACTGCCCACAAATGGCCGAGCCAGAAATCTCTATCTCACCTTAAATAACTAGCAAACAAAAGAGACATCCTTTTTAACATCCTTTTTGAAAACAAAGCACTGCCCCATCAGGAACTGTGTATCTTGTGATTCACTGAAAAACAAGCACATTACCACCTGTGTAGAAGTTTAAATATGTAAATCAGCACTTTCTCAAAAGACAGCAGTGGAATTTAATATTGCTGCATTTGAACAGGGCTGAGTTTCTTTGTTTCTCCCTTTGGAGGCCTTTCTGTCTTGTGTTGAGCACAGTGGCCACATTGCTATGTACTCTATTGTTCCAATATCGAAAAATGCAGCACCAGGAAAGAATGTTTTGAAATAAGATCTTCTTTAAAGCTTAAAGGAAGGAGAAAGCAATGAAAGATTTCATTATCATTGGAGATCATTGTTAATTAATGATTGCACTTTGTAGCCTTTATTCTTTTTGGATTAATCATGTATTTAATTTGAAAATTCTTTTTTCTTTTTTTTTCCTCTCTTTTCTTCCAGTATTGGTGCCATAAAGCTTGCATTATAAATATAGTCAGTGTTTATTTTGTTAGTTTAACACAGTCTTTCTTTATGTGGCTTTGTAAAAAGGCATACCATCCTTTTTTTCTTTTTGTAAAGTAATCCATCTGCAAAGATTTTCCCAAAGATTTCTTCCTAAATCTAGATTCAAGTGATCAACTTATAAGATATTAAAAAAAAACTTTCTCAAAGATTTTAAAAGAAGAACAAAATCAATCTAATTCTGAGTTAATTTAATCTCTAATAATTCCATAGTTGAATCCATCAAATACCAACCAATTATTGCCTGTTCTTAAGCACTTCCTTTTATATTTTCTGAATTGCATTAGATCAGGGAGTTACTTTTATTGCAGTACATTATAGAAGCACAGATGGAGATGATTGATTAGATAATATCTAATGATTAGATTTCTAATGACTGATGAGATAAAATGTGGATGATGTCCAGTTAATTTTAGAAGCAAATAAGAATGCAGTATAAATTTCAGATCACAGTGGAGCTGTGCTTCCAGGCCCCATTCCAACAAGGTTCCTCATTTGCCATGAGCTGGAGCAATTGCTTCTTAGCCAATCATTTGAAAATATAGACTATCCAGTAGGATGACAGTGAGTATATCTATAAGTTGATCTCTTTGTGGGAGAAAGTCATGAGATATCCAAACAGCTGGATTTATAAGGTTGATTATATCAAGGTTACTGATATAAAGTTTTTACTTTTTTTTTCCTGTCCTATTAAATGAAATCTCTATACACCACTTCTATCATATGAGCCTTCTCAGACATTTACCCTAAACAGTGAAATTGCCAGATTCTACCTAGAGTGTTAGTATGACCTTAAGTGATTATGGATTTGTTTCTTGAGTGAGCAAGTAGAAACTGTGATTATCTTTATTGTGATGTAAAAAGATAACTTTTTTAGAAGTTGGTATTTAAACTGCAATTTTGGAGTCTATCCTAGTCTGAAACTAGGATAGAAAATTAATTTCACTCCTCCACCTGGTAATTTTGAGAGAGTGGGAGGTCTTCCTTAATGAAATCTCTGGGATGTTGTTAAATTCTAAGTATGTTTGTATCACTGATATTCCAGTATTCATTCTAAGACCTAATCTCATCAGAATACATAGATGAAAATTAATCATTTTATTACCAACTGCAAAATTCTTACTATATAAAGTCTGGAAATTGAAAGAAATATAAGTGTGATTGAAGAAATATTTGTGAATATAGATTGGTATCTTTCATTTATTTTTTCCTAATTGACAATTTTCTTCCTAAAAAGTTGTTGAATTATAGAAACAGAAAGAGGTGGCATGAAATTGGTAGCTAATCAGAAAAATCAATGATTCCAAAAAAGTGTCAACCAATAGGTTGAAATCTGTTTATATATACAATTATCCTGATTAGCGATGCATTTAGGGCAATAAAAACTGGCTTCTAAAAAAATCACCAATGAACTTACAATAACTTGTGTTTTCAGAGCAGAGTCTAATCACATCTGTATGCTTGATAATTATATTCCAATAGGAAAAAAAATGTAAGAGTTCAGCTGCTCTCAGACATAAGAAGTAGCCATTGATTGAACACATATCCTCTGCACACCTTGTAATACCACATACAGGTCACCATGGACAGCACAAATTACTTTTATTGAACAGAGGCATTTAAAACAAAAAACACTTTCATGTTATTTTCAAAGTTTGTCATTTGTGACTGTATAGCTCTGAAACAGTGATATTTAAACTTTCATGAATATCTATCATTTTCTTTGGGAGTTCAGTATCTCCCAAATGAACCAAGCAGCAAGAGCTTTACTCACAGCAGAGTGAAAAATATGAACAAACAACATCTGCAAAATATTTTCTAGAAACATTCACATCCATTGGTGAAAGAATCACTACAAAGAAGATAAAATTTAATTCCAATTCCAATTCTTTCTTTTTTTTCTCCTTGGTCTTATAATATCTGGTAAACCTTGCTTGGAAAAAAAAAATAATTAAAAGGAAGCATTACTTACAGTTATAAATTCTTATAAATAAATTAAATAGAAAAAAAATCTGAATTAAATTCATAAGGGTTTGATTAGGGAAAAAAAGGAGGAAATTTTATCATTCTAAAAGTAATTTGAATTTCACTGATTTTTTCTTTTGGTTGAAATTCAACCAAATTGTCATTATTTCCATGTAGCACTTAAATTATTCAAAAAAAATTACATTCAGCTGAAAAACTCCTAATAGTGTTCAACTTAATCTGAAGAGCAAGAAATAAATGCCATGTAAGAACACTGTTCATTGCAATGTTCCATGACTGCCATTGAGACCTCCCAGCATTATGAAATAGCTCTTTGCAAATCTGCAAATATTATATAGGAGAACTCAGTTTCATGCTTCTCTAGGCCAGCTTCTTTACTTTGAAAACTGATAGAGGATAAAGCATACAAGGTGATTCCTGCAAGATGACTTTCTTTCTGAGGCTCACTGTGTTTGTATTCAAGCATGCCGAAGACGCGACTCAAATTTAAGGTTACATGCAGTCTCAATATTCATTACTGCAAAACATCTCTTGAGAAAGTAGTTAAGGAAATTTTAAGAAAGGACAAGAGAAAGTTGAGTTCAAATGCAGCAGTGACTCCTGCTTTAACTGAAATGGCAGTGTTATCAATTTGAAAATTGTTTAAAACCAGGTGGATCACCGTGTGGGCTCTGGGAGATATTACGCGTCTCCAGGAGATATTATGCATCATACATCCAGTGCAGGGCTATGAGGATGATCAGGGGCCTGGAACATCTGCCTAATGAAGCAAGGCTGAGAGACCTGTTCAGCCTGAAGAACAGAAGATTGAGGGGGAACCTGATCAGTGTATATAAATAACTCAAGGTAGGGAATGAGGAGGATGGGGCTGATCTCTTTTCAGTGGTGACCATAGATAGAACTAGAAGAAACGGCCACAAAACGGAGCTCCAAATGTTCTGCAGGAACTTAAAGAAAAAGTTTTTGACAGTGAGGTGACAAAGCTCTGGAACAAGTTGCTAAGAGATGTTGTGGAGTCTCCTTCTCTGGAGACTTTCAAAATGCTCTTGGATGCAAGCCTATACCACATGCTCTAGGTGACCCCGCTTGTGCATGGAGATTGGACTAAATGATCTCTAAAGGTCCTTTTCAACCTTAATTCTATATTTCTCTAATAATTCTATATTTCTCTAAGGATGGCCTATTTGGGTCAATTATAGAGATTATCCCTTTCTCAAAACATCTGGCATGGATTGCTGTTAGCAACTGGATATTAAATGGTATCAGAGTTATTATATTAAATGGTATCAGAGTTTTATTCTGCTTTCACATGTTTGGCTAAATGATGCTCAGAGAGACTTCTTCAACAAAGTTAGAAAGTGAAAATATATATCCTTCAGAGAGGAAATGGTCGTGTTTTTCCAAGCTGTGAAAGCATGACACTGAATGTTTGAAGCATTTAGGCAGCCTTGAGACTATGAAAAAGCTAAAGCACTGTGCAAGTAAGAGCCTGTCTAGACAGTAAACTGGAACAGTATAGAAGATCTATTGCCAGTGGTGGCTGCTGTGGCTTTCCCTGAGAATAGGAGTTGAGAAGATATGTAGAAATCACAATCAAGAAGGTTAGTGCAGATTTTTGAGAGGTAATAGAGAGACTGACAGAGAAATGACAACAGTTAAGTGCTTGGCTAGGGAATGAAAAAACAGTCCCAGCTTGCTCTGCTGGAAATCAGCTGACAAACTTGACTAAGTGATTCAATGTTTTAAAAACAAAAACAGCGAGTATAATTTGACTTTCAAACTTTGCTCTGCTGTCTAGTATGTATAGGTATGAAATAAAGAGATACATTAAATTTAAAAGCTCATGGAAACTAAATAAAATCTGAGTATAGATCTCCACACTAAATATGAACCAAACTAGTAAATTATGTCACTGTTTTTAAGACTCTTGCGTCTTTATATGACAAATTTAAACAAGGATTTTATTTTCAACTTCATAGTTAGCCAGAACTTTCCAGAGTTAAGCAGCATGTAGTATTTCTGAGGAGATTCATTATCATTCAGACTGCATTAAACAAACATCATGCATAGAAAACTTGATATTCTGACCAACAGCAATAGCAGTAGAATCCTCTGCTTTCACTCACATTGTTGATAATATTCTGCTTTGAGTAAATATTGTTCTAAATTAGACCAGAATTAGGCCTGATGTTAACATACTTCACATTTCCTTTTACTAGGCAATAAAACCCAAAATCCCAAAGCAAAAGTGCAGAGCTCTCGCTCTTCTGATAATGAACAAACTGGAAAACATTAGTGAAATATTTCAATATTTGAATATATTCCTATTAGGCACTTGAAAATGGTTAAGATTGGAAAAAAAATGTTCAAGGAAGTATAATCAAGACTTCTCAAAATTAGTATCAGCTGAAAACTGAAATTCAACAACAACAAAAAATCTGCCCATCAAAAGCTGTTTCTTTGCCACAAAGATTGTCTTTTAAGTAACAGTTAAAGAATAAATAGTAAATATATTTCATTAGATTTAAAATAATTTTGTTAGTGATAAATAAACCTAATCTGCTTGAAAAGACTTAAATTTTGTTATCGATTTCCCTATTTTTAGGCACAGAAAATGAAATGCTCTGATTCACTCTGATATGAGTGCAGAGTTCAATCTTCTGAGCAAATGTGAAGAAAAATGTGCTTTATAAAATGGCATTGCTTGAAAATCCAAAGCAGAAATTTCTGTTGCTAGGAATATGCAAGAAATAATATTTTAGGATTTTAGGATTTAAGACAGAGAGAGGAGTTGTACTGGAGAATTTATTGAAGAACATAACCCAGGAAAATATTCTATTTTTTTCCACTGCTTCCATATTCATATTCTTCATCTGCAATTCAGAGTGAACATTAAGTATAATTTTTCTGAGAGAATGTAAAGGCAACTTGCTGTAGAAGTCAGAAGCTCCATTGTTCAGAAATTGTCAGCATAAAAATAACCTATAGCAGGAGTCCTGTCCTGACCTCAAAGACTTCTGCTTTTATTCTTCTTCCCACAAAGCCACCTTTTGTGTTTGCTATGCCTCAATCCTCCTTCTAGCTAGAGCAGAACACAAAAAGAAATATCTGTATCATGACAACTTTTGATATTTCAAAATGTACTTTTATTTTTCATTCAAAGGACTGTCTTATCCATCTTTAAAAAAACAAAAACTGTGTGATGTGGTACTTCATGTAGTACACTATAGTTTTATTACTAAAAATTCCTGATCTTAAAAATATTAAATGTATTGTGAGATTCATTTTGCATAATTCCAAGGGATTGTTTCATCTCCAAATTAGGATGGGTGGGATTCAACACAGATGTCTTCATATAGATGTGTGGATTTGCAATGTCGTCTGATGTTAGAGCTGGCTTCCAACTGCTGTTCCATAAAAATGCAGGACTCTTTGGACACTTCTGTCAATCCCATAGAGATAATTTAGATGCTGTGGAGCACCTCAAATAGTACTATGCACATATGTGGGGAATTCAGAGAAACTCACATTGGTGCATTCATTTTGAAGTTGATACATAAATGTAGGAGTTTTTAACTGTGAACCAGGTGTCTAAGCTTGCACTAAGCTTGGGGATCCAAAGGCACCACCCAGTAACTTCAGGGAGGCCTGAACTCTATTCAGCTGCCCAGAACAGGCCAGGTTCAATTTGGCCTCTGTTTTTTACTACAGAAAAGCTATTACCTTTGGCCAGTTATCTGAATTCACATTTTAGTCAGAAGTTATCAAGTCAACACAGTCAATGGAGTCTAGAGAGCAATTTGTCTTATCCTAAAACTGATGAATGTATTTGGTAAGAGGAATACTCTATCGACTATATTGACTAGAATTCCCATTTACTAAAACAGAAACACACACTCCTGGTCAGATGCAGATAGCTAACCTCGTGTGCAGCTAAAGACCAGTGGGAGGAATCTCACTTCTACTTTAATACCTGTGAATCAGGAGAGTATTTTTTTTCCTCAGATCAGTCTCTATAAAGCATATGAACTCTGATTCACTTAGGTATGTATATTATCATTCCCTGTCCCCTCAAATGCCAAGTCAGATTTTTTCAGAAGAATTCTAGTCAGTTTTCTTCCTTAACTTTCCAGGTAAAATTTAGAAGTTCTAAAATTCACAATTTAATAGATTTTCATTTCAGAGACCAAGCCTAAAATTAATAAAGCTTCCAGGCTTTTCAGTTCATTAAAATGGGCTTTGAGCAAAGGTTAAAACTATGGGAAAAACTGCTGGTTATTTCATTTTCATTTCAATTTACTAATGAATAATTGTTTTTTTTCATTTTTTAACTGTATTTTATACATACAGCTCTTTAATAAGTAGCATAAACATTTTTTTTCTAAACTAATAGACATGATTCTGTGATCTTTGTCATTACTTTTCAATTTTTTTTTGTTTATGATTCCCCTTTCATTGTCATTGAGAATAAAGGTTATATATAAAGTATATGCATAAAGGAGATATACATGGAGGGTAGTTATTTGGTTTTCACAACTGATATAGCTTAAATGAAGAATATTTTTGCTACAGGAATGTAATAAGTGCATACATACAAATGTGTGCATGTATAAATACATAGGCATAAAAAAGCATAATGAAATAAACATTTTTATAGACTTAAAATATTTTTATATTTTAAAATAAGAATAATAATGATTTAAAGAATAATATTTACATTATCTTTAAAAATAATTCATAAGATTTCAAAAAAATCCCCATGACAATTAGATATTAGTGACCACTTTTATAGCAGATAGATATTTGTGCTATGTGACTTAGAATTAGAGCTGAAGCCCTTCCTTTAAGCCCTTTTAAAGTTCCTTTTAAAATATTGTGCTGATAGCTTTATATAGCTTTATATAGCTTTAGCTGGGTGCAATGGATTTATATTGTGCTACAGAACCTTGTCATTTTGGAGGCATCCAGGATGATTTGTATTATAATACAGATCAGAAAAATAATATGCACATGTTAGATTGTGAATCAGTGCATGATTTTAGGGAAAAAATATGCAAAGCCCTCTTGGACTTGTTAGAAACAAACATCCCCCAAATTCTATTTTTCATGCTGTGTATCTTTAAAAAGAGATATGTCTGGGGAAAGCTGCCTCCAAGCTGGCTCTGAAGAAGCAGCACATTATGATGAATTGGACTAAAGTGAGATTTAGCTATTACTCATCAGAAGGTTTCCTATAGATGATTTTCTTCAGATGATTTTCTAATGTTCTGAGGATGAACAACAAAATTGAGACCTGGAGGGTAAATTATGTCTCTACATGACACATGATCTGAGGTTTTTTGCTCCAGCTAAGTACTACAAAGACTTACCTGCCTGTATGTTGAAAGCAATTTGATTCTTATATATATTGGTGTTGACTCATATTTTTTTTTACAATATCATGGGAAATTAAAAATTCTCAATACATTGAATATATACAAACAGTCAGTTTTTGGTATTTTTTGGTATAAAATGTCTAATAGTAACTTAAGAAAATTTATACACAGAGAGTGTCAAGAGATTCATTATCCTGAATATGTTAATGATATCAATGATAATGACAAAAACTCTTGGACTAGAAATACTACAACAAATGAACTGGAATGATTAGTGAAAATTCTGCTTAAATATGACCAAACAATGTTCAGCGATTTAAAAAATAAAATGAAAATAATAATGCAATGATAGCCCAAAACTCAAAATGCAAAACTGTTCACCAGAATTTGTCTACTTTTTATAAAACCAGAAGTAAGAGACATTTAGGGTCAAACTACTTAATTTACTTTAAGCTTAAAACTTTTCCATGGATAGCAGTTGCATTTGTTTCTAGCTTAGGCCTCTCATACTCATTCTCTACTACAAACTAGACTTTGAAGAAATGGAATTCACAGCAACTGAAATAATACTAAAAAAAGATAATTTCTGAAGGTTTGACCTGTCTTGATGAACTGAAGGGAAGGTGTTGAAAACTGCAATCTTCATAAAGCTCCTGCAGCTAGAGGTTTAAAACTCATACTGTTTCAAATTAGTGAGGACAGCAATATTTATTTGCTGCTGAATTCCAGCCAGCATGATATATCAGCAGGAAACACTTTATAAGACTTAAACTTACGATCACAGAAGTTGCAAACTAGTACTTTAACTATGCATAATAGGAGGGTTTATATCATAAAAAAGATGAGTAAAATGGACTGCTCTCTTCCTATTCTTTCCAGACTCACAATGCTATCCATTTTGACAAAATATTTACTCTTTGCTAAGTGGAATCAACACAGTATGCATCAGACAGCATTACAGTCCACCAGCTTCAAAGTTTTATAGCAAGATGTCAATGTAAAATAACAATGCAGAAAGCATGTGTACAGATGAGACGGTTCCTAATAATTTGTCTGGGTTTTTGTTCGTTTGTTCATTCTTTTGTTTATTTTGTGCTGAAAAGGGGAACTAGAGGATGAGGTGGCAGAAGGAAATGGGACAGACTTCATCAGCAGAATAAACCCACAGCAGTGTCAACCACAGCAGATGACAGCACTTGCCCCTTGTTTAGCTTGTCTCAGAAAAGCAGGAGCAACCATACTGAGGCAGCTTTGCACACCCAGCATTAGACTCAGCTTGCTGTCCCCTCATGGCCTGACAATGAGCTGGGTGCCAGAGCTACTCTATGCTTTGAAAGAGGTGACAGGATTGACCTAAATAATTATCAGCCACTCTCACGACTCTAACTTGCCTTTCAAACCACTTTAAGAAATAATCCCTTCAACCACTTTCTGGCTCAGTGGTTATCCTACTCAAGAGGCTCAAAGAGTTTCTTTCCATATTGAGTAGTTTTTGTCACTGGATGCACTGCCTTGGGTGCTATAGATTGATGTCCATACACACCTCACCAGAGACAACATGAGAGTGACAGCTGACCTGCTTCTAAGGACTCATGCAAGCCTCATGCTGCCATGGATTTCAATAGTTCAATGATAAAATGGCAGCTGCTGGAGAGAAAGAAGCAACTGACCTCATCAAAGAATATTCAGTCATAGGACAAGCATTTTTGTATTGATAAATAACACACACTCAGTCTTTCTTTTTTTTTTTTGACTAAAAGCTATCCACTTGAGTTTGCTTATCTGCTATTGGGATGTAATCCCTTTTTTAAGGGGAACTTCATAATTTAGCTAGTTTGGGATTAGAAGAGGAACCTGGAAAGACCGAAGAGCATTAATGCTGCTATAGAAAACCTTTAATTCTGTTAAATCAATACTGATCCAACAATTTAGGGGAAGAGACATTCCAGGTGGATATCTGCAGCCACTTGAAATTGTGTTAACTAGTGATGTCAGTGGACTTAAAATGATGTGACTTCAGAGTAAATGAAAAGGAATTAAAAGTTCTCAAAGTTTTTATGTAAAAATAATAATAGCAGTATTTCAAAAGATAAACACTTCAACAATATTTTAAAGGCCTAAAAAATTAAACATTTCAATGCTTATGATTATATCTCCTTTTAACAAAGATATGAAAAATAATATTTCAATGCACTGAAAATAATGGAAGACAACCTGAAACAATCAGGGTTTCATGTTCTAAAGAATCTTGACAAAGCTACATCTTTGAAAAAGACTACTTTCAGTCTGCATGTGAAAAATAATTTTACATGACTCAGGAAATGCAAAATCCAGTTCAGACCTGTCTTATAAATGAATGAAGAGTACAGAGTATTGTCATTTAGATGACACAGTCTCTAAATTTGGTATGCTGGCCTTCTTCCAAAATGGATAATTACATTCTGCTTACCTGATATCCTCCTGCTGCTTCTCTTGAGATATATTCTTTGTTACATGGTGTTCCAAAATATTGTTAATGATGCTGTTTTCAGGACACTCTTTTTGAAGCATTCAGGAATATACATCGTACAGAATGCATGCCTTAGAACAACAAGGAATAAGAGAATATCTCTGAAATATAAAAATGACTAATTCTGTAGCAGCAATTCAGCCTCTTTTCACACATTCAGCAGCATTAAATAATTTTTTAAAAAAGGCAGAGCACCTGCCACACCAGAAACCTTTCTTTTTTAGCAACTTCATCATCAAAAAAGAGCAAAAATGAAATCAAGAGGTTATTAGCTAGTGCAACTAAGATTAAGGTCAAAAATATACTGGACATTTACCTACCACAAAGAGAAGAATATAACCTGTGTATATTCTCCTTAGTAAAGACTCAAACATTTGTAATAGCAATGATACTATGTAATTGTCTAAATATGTAAAATCTACTGCCTGTACTGATTAGTTCTCCCACCTGCTCTCCAACATTATTTTTCTGTATTCTTAGTAACATTCAAAAGAATAAAAGAATCCTAAATTCTATATCCTAAATCCTAATTCTAAAATTCTAGGTTCTGCTAGGTTCCCTGTGAAAATCCACCCCACTCCTTGTAGGCTAGAAATGCTGTTGGAATGTTTTTCTTTTCATCTTCCAAGCAAAACATCCAATATATTTATGCCAAGGTATATGTGTTAGCAAACTTAATATCTATCGTTCTAGGAGACAGACAACTTTCATGCTATTCCATTATTTTCCATCTACTGGGATTTCACTTATTTATATCATCCCACAATTCAAAATGTAATTGTAATAAGAGTTCTCCTTTATTGCGTAAGATCTGTAGTTTAGGCTTTTTGTAGAAGAGTCCCTTGCTATCTGCAAAAGCAATATATCGCAACCTATGAGATATCGGAGAATAAATATATATTGAGAAATAAACAGGATGTATTCCAGGCAAGGGAAGTAAGTTGATAGCTTCTGTAGAGAGTAGGTAATATTTTAGATCTAAGGATGGAGAACTAGAAAAAATGTATATACTCTTCTCTTCCTCTTTCTCTTCCTTTCCTTTTCTCATTTTAGCAGATGCTGTTGTTAGGCCTCACCCAGTGAGCTATCTACTACAAAGACAGAGATTCTACTTTGTTTTAATAAATGTGAAATAAAAAATATTTACAGGATTCAGAAAGTTACATTTCCTTCCACTGGGGATTTTAAAACTAGTACTTAATTTTCATTTTCTTTTTTATTTAGAGCAACACATTCTCCAAATCTTTGGCAGGCCTGGCTTTCATATGATAATCAGACCTGCCATATGTTTAAGATATTTGCTTCTCACTTAACTGCTTTAAGTTGCAGAAATAATCACCATGACTCAAAGCCAAATTCAATAGCTTGATGAAAAGAACACTCATGAAGCAACTGTCCATCAGTTTTTCATACTGTGACAAAATGCTTTTCATTTTACTGCAATTATTTTGAGCAGTTGTTATTGTTTGTTCACAGGACTCTATTTTAAATTACTTTTTGAGAATACAGCTGAGTTAATTTCAATGAAATAACTGTTCTGCTTTCCTTATTGCATCATGGATGTAAAAAGTTTCTATGGACTGAAATACTAATTTAAAACACTTCAAATAATATATATAGCCAAATTAAAAGAACAACAGACTTTGTCCAAAATCATTGTGTTTTAGAGTTTTAATTTGTGTCATAAGCCAAGACTTACCACAGATATTTATGGATATATATAGATATTTATAGATAAATCTGTAGATCTAAGGTAGGTCATATCAAACTTTTATATTTTTATCATATTTTTCAATATATTTATATAAACATACCTATTAAATAACATCTTAAGAAGAAATATGTTTTCACCCACATACATTCAATGTTAGCATTAACAAAGAAATACCAGATTCAAGAAAAAAATAGAATGATCAATGATTATGAATGACTCCATTTTTGAGGTAAGAAATAACTAAGAGTTATATACCAAAACTTACTTAACTTAATCATAAGGAATAATTTGCTCAAATACTTTTCTTCAGAAAATATTCTCTGACATTTCAATATCTGAACCACTTTTTTTTCTTTCCATGCTCCTTGAGGGCCTCCGTGTATTTATTTTGTGTCATTATTTCTTCAGATAGAGTGGACACATCTCAGACACAGTCATAATATTTCTGACTTAATATCTAGGTATCTGATGTAGTTCCACCCACAGTGACCTCAAAAGACATCAGATCAGATTCACAGAACTTGTATAATTTTTATCCTTTGCCTGCATTACTGAGGACACTTTATTCTAGCAGAGAGGTGACTACTAACAAGGAGATGACTGGTGTAAGTAATACAGCCAGACATTTGTATTACATGATTATGAAGTGTAACGAGATAAACCAGACAAAGCAGGCTGTTTCATTTGTGACACAGTAACAACAATTTGGAGCTTTCTATCCTTGCAAGCTCTTTTAAGCTACCTAGCCAGACATTAGATATGTTGGAGTATGGCTGGGAGAGTAAACTTGTCATTTATACAAGAAAGTCATTTTTCACTCACTCTCTGTCTCATTTTGCATGATGCTTGTAACCTGTTCACATCTGGAGCTGGCACTCCAACTCCAGAAAAGAAAAGTGAGAAAAGTGATCCCAGTTATAAAGAATATAAAAGATATTATTCTTTCCAGATGCAATTTACTACCATGTTTTCTATTTAATTCACTACCAAATCGAACTGCTGTTTAAGATGACCAAATCTTTATGAACAAGATGATTTCTCATATGGGCAGTGCTAATTTAATTTTTTACGCTGATCAAAATACTTGACATTATTGGATAATGCAGTTATTGGCTATAACTCATATAATTACCTGATAGAATCATCAAAATACAAAATCACATATAACAAGAATACAATAATTTTTATTTTATTATAAGAATGACTGAATAATGTAATTTTACTCTGTCATTCATTTATTGTCTTACTGATGCCTAGAAATGTCTTTTCAGTTGCTGCTATTATTATTATTACTTTTCTTCTGTTTGGAACAGCTAGAACAATGACAAAGTAAATGTGCTCATATCCTTTCTACACATCAGATATTTTTCTCCTTTTGAATTAAGATAGTCAGCTTCTCTATACTGCATAGACTGACTCAAATTTCTCTTTATATTAATCAGCTTTCATTTTAATAATTCCTCCAAAATCTACTTAGGTCCTTAGAATCATAAATACTATGTTGCACATAAATTGAAGAAGTGAACTATGTTGAAAAAAATAATCAGACTAAAGTAGGAATTTTTAATGATGTTGGTTGGCAACTCCAGTGTAGGAAACTACCTCTCTCCTACTGCCTGCACATCATGGTTGTTCGAGGGCAGAAGCTTTCTCTCTCTTCTGTTGGTTGAATCAGCTGTTTGTGCAGTTATCATCTACTGTGCACTTACATATAGTTATATATAAAGTGTATTAATCATTATCAAGATCACATTCATAGTTGAGGTAAAATGTGTTGATAACGAGGTATGATTGATACAAACTCCTTACAGACTGGTTCCCAGATGTGCCTGGGTAATAATGTGTACCATACCACCTGAAGCTGAAATGCTATGCCTGAGTTCAAACATTATGACCTACCACTTTAGAATCCAAAGCTTGTTCATTCCTTTCAGAAGATAGGAACATTCACAGAATTTAAAACTGGATATTGTATTGCATTTATAATTGATAACTATTTTTTATTTAAGTTTATGAATTTGGTAGAGGAGTTTTTATTTTAGGTACGTTATTAAATGTATAACGGATGCTCTATTAACATGTTCCCATGTCCTTAGTTTTGCTCTGTAAAACAGTTGTTTACAGTTGCTTTTAGTCTCCAACAGAGATTTCTACTTAAGAGCATTATAGGTCTAATTCCATTGGCAGTTTCCTGGAAATACAAAGGAGATATGATATAAAACCAGCTTTTTTTAGCTCTGTAAGGATGTAACTTCCACAAAAACTAGGAGGACTTCAGCACTTAAATACATTTATGAGCATGATTCTAGAATGACGATGGCATTGCATGTTAGGGGCATATTCCCTGTTGCAGAATAGAGTTTGGCACCACCTGCTCACATTGTGCACAGGGATGTGTTAAACATCTCAGATTGAGAACATTTAATAGATGGTACATTGAATAGGATACTACTTAATGCCAGGTGAGGAGCCTACTCTTTCCAAATGGTTATAATATTTTGCCTTTCCATGTGTAGCTGTCCTCTCACATCTATTACTAAAAGCAAACGTTTGATCCTTCCTCATTCACATTAAAAAAAAATATTTGAGCTACCATAAATAGTTTCTTACATAATTATGATTCAACAGAGTAATGGTGTGCTTATGGGTTCAGTTATACTGACAAATGTGGTGGAAATAGAGAAGAGCCATGAATGCAACATGTGTCTCCAACCTAAGATCATGGTACTGGTAATGGCTCCCTTTTGCCTAAAATTGGCTTGAGAAATTCAGGTGGGATATCCAGAAAAAGAATGCATTTGTGTATCTTGAAGAGATTTGGAATTAGATAGATGCTTAGTAGCATCTCAGCTCTAGAATTAAGCTCTTCATCTCTGTCAAAATTGAAGTATCATTAAGTATGTTTAGAAGCAGAATTTCCTGGAAACATTTTATGCATGAGAATACTCCAGAGTAAAATGTCTCAGTCCTGACTAATTCCACATCCAAGAGCCCAAATTCTTTTGTAGTTCTGAGTCTATGTAACTACTATGCTTTACATATATCACTTTACATAGAGCATTTGAAAAATCTGACTTTGATTTTCTATACATAAAACAAAACAATTAGACAGAACAGGCAGAAAAGTAAAGGGCCAAAGAAGGGGAGGGGAGGGGAGGGGAGCGAAGGGGAGGGGAGGGAGGCAGGAAGGCAGGAAGGCAGGAAGGAAGGAAGGGAGGGAGGGAGGGAGGGAGTGAGGGAGTCTGGATAAGTATGATAAAATAGTGAATCAAGGACATGATCTGAATAACAATTGGAGACTAACAATTACCAAGAGGTAGTTAAACTGCTCTTTGGACACCTTCATACTTCCCTATTCCCAAAGGTGTCTTCCAGATGTCTTGATTAAAAATATATTGCAAAGAAGAAAATTTATAGGGCAAATCACTAAAAAAAAACCTTAATTTATTTTAATGTTTTCATCACAAAGACTTAAACAGTTCAGTGTATTACAAAAATATTAAAAATATACAAAACTTGTTCTTAAGCCTTCCATAAAAGTAATGGCTATGTCCTGTGTACCATTTTCACTCACAAAGATAAATGTACTTTGAATTTGAATAAATGTGAAAGATCTGTTTTAAGAAGATAACACTATAAAGTTGCATAATGCAAAATAATTAAAGGATACAATATCCCATTATAAAAGATCGATATACTCTTGAGATCAGGGCAGGAACTCTCTATGAAATGATATAGCACGTACTGATGCCTTTCACGTTTTCTATATAGATCTGATGAGAAGATCCCTCACAGTTTTTTTTGTTTTTTTTTTTGCAGAGGTTTGGCTATGTCATCAGAGCAAAATCAAAATCAATGCTTTTTGCATGTTTACACAAACTATTGCTAGTGCTGCCTCAGTCATGGATTTTTCAGTAAATGGGTAGTGTTATTTATTTGAAACTAACAGTCCCAAATCTGTTTTAACAATTTCTAAACAGTTATAACAGTTTCACTGGTTTTCCTATAACAGTTCCTTGATGGACTGGAGAATTCGAGAGACCTGTAATTAGAGTGTATTATTTTCTCTGACATGTTGTTTATTCTTTTATATACAGAATCACAGAATCATATGAAGAATTGTGCAGTATTCTGGTGGGGAAGACATGAAAATGATCCTGAATTGGCTTTGCTCCATCATTTGTTTCAGCAATTATTTGGATGACCAGAACTGAACTAAGAGAAAGTAGCAAGGCATCATTGCAACTTTTCTTAGAGTAAATACTGCCAACAGGATCAGCCCATCTCATTTTTCTAAGTCCATCAGAATTACAAGCTACATCAAGACACCAGCAGACTTTCATTTACACACAGATCCAAGATTTGATTTCCCCTTCATCCCAAACTAAATCTTTTCTTTCTTTCCTTCTGTCATCTGGGAGGAATAGCAACACTGGAAGATGACCCATTTATACAGTGTCGTTGTCCTGACTCCCAAAATTCTCAATTCCCAAAAGTACTTCTAAGTTTCCACACATCAGGTGGTACAGAGTCTAGTTATAGCAGTTATTCTTACTCATGTACCAAGGGAAGTCTAAACTTTTATTCAAGATGCGAAAAGGGAAGACTGTAAAATACTGTATAAAGTGGTTTCTACCTTGTTCTTAGACTGTCAGATTGGGATATGTCAGATGGAGAGAAGCTCTGGCACATATTTGAACTAAAAATCTTTAGAGAGATATAATGCAAAGGTATAAAGGAGGCTATTTTTTATTGTAAAGGACCAATGGAGAAGTAATTTCCCTCATCTCCCTATGTATCTAGCATTTCAAAGGTTAAATGTTGATTTGAGGGTGTTGGTTTCTAATCTGAATTTTTCTATATCAGGTTCAAAGTTATAACCATGAGAATTTAAGCTGTTTTGAAGAGGGTCCTCCTCCACCTTAGTAGGACTCCAAAGTCACTGGCTTGAGTGATTAATACAGCTTTTGCAGAGAGGTGAAATAATTATATGCAAGGTTTCACACTCCTTTCAGAGGGAATGAAGTGTGTGTGGGAAACAGTGGGAGGAATGGTACTAAAACCCCAAGCTAGAGCGTTAGGCTCTCATTTCCTGGCAGTGCATCTTGAATTCTTTTATGCAAAGCAGAACAGCTTCATGACAAGTGAACAGGAGTAAGATCACTCCTACCCACATCTTTGTCTTTAGCTTGGCGATGAGGACCTTCCTGCAGGAGGTGAGACCCAGGGTTACAGAACCTCAGACTCTCATATGTACTTTGAGATCTCTTATCCTCCATCATAAAATGAAAGGATCAGAGTAAAAGATCCTCCTCCGCCTGTCTCCTAAGGAAAACAGTGACTTCTTTAGAAAGACAAGAGAGGCCTACAGCAACAAGAAGGCCTGTTGAATAGAAACACTTCACAGTAGCCTTGAGTACCATACCTCATCTGTCAAGCATGACAGGATTTAGCAGCAGCTGTTTCTTTGGGATTCTCTGTTAGCTAGCTTCTTTGGAAGCTTCCAGTTTAGTATGTTGTTGCATGTTTTTTGCATATGTAACAACCCATTCAGCACTTACTAACTTTCTCCAGGCTGATTGAATTAATTCTCTTCCCCTGAGCAATTCATTCAGGGAATGTAGATTCCATTATGAATCCCAGGGACTTCTATGCCTTTTGGTATATGGAGCTGTAACTGCATAAATATTTTATTCCTTTTACATCTTTTTTGTTCTTCACAAAGGAGAAATGAAAGCTCTTGAACTTGAAAAAAAATGATTTAAAGTGATCATATCTTGTCATTTTCTACAAAGAGTCACACATTTCTGTGATGCTACATAAGCAATACTTATATTTTATACATTACCTGAGGCTTTCTTGTGATATTTCTGGAACCCTTGTTTTTTGATCAGAATATAAGTTGTAAAATAAACCTTTCTTATATTATTTTGACATACTGACTTCCATCTAGAGTCCTCAAAAACGAAAAGCAATGTTAAAGAAGATATACAGTTTAGGATTTTTTTTTTTTAATCTCAGCAGATGAACTTTCATTTGGCTTGAGTTTCAGATAGATCTGATTTTAGCTTATCCATATTGATTTGCCCACTTCGATGGGAAGATACAGCTATCCACAAAAGAAGGAATAGCTTTTCAGTTGAGGTAAATCAATGTAGTTCAATTGACTTTAGCATTATGCTGATCTACACAAACTGAGAACCTGGGCCAAAGCTGAGTTTGTTCAATTTGTGACCTAGAATCATTTTATTTTATTTATATTTTAAAATGGTTTAGTACTACTTGATCTAGATTCTTAGTTTTATAAAGAGCTTGTATCCAATGCCTGTAGTACAGTCAAATTGGTAGAAAGTACTATAGACAGCAAAAGAAAAGATTTGTAATTTACTCCATGCCTTCCTGTTCCTTAAATCTACAAGATAAAAGTGTCTAAATTTTCCAATGTCTACAGTTAATGAACATTAAAAGAGCATTTATTCAGATGAAAAGTTAAAATGACTTATGAAGTTAATGAAATTTTTAAGAGACTCAAGTTTGCAAAATATATGCAGTTGGGTAATTTTTAAAAACCAAAAATTACAAAACTCATATATTTTAAGACAAAAATGCAAAGCTCAGCCCAAACATATTCCACAATAAAAGAAAAAAAGCAAAGATTATTAGCAAAGATTTCATCAAATTATAGTTTTTGTGCATTGTAAAATAAATAAGATATACCAAGTAAGTATAGAGATATCATTTATTACAATAAAAATTGAGACTTAAGTGGATATTATGGAATCTAACTGCAAACAGATTGGTGTGAATTCTAATTTATTTTAGAACATTGATTGAGAAAGGTCTGAACTTTTGCTCAATGGACAGAGACAGGGGCTTGGAACTATCCTCTCTGCTGGAATCCAAGTTATTCTGCTATTCTGAACTGTCATTGCAAAAATGTGACTTGGTGTCTTAACTATATTTCTATGGAGAATCAATGCAAAATATCTCCTCATTCTTGAATAAAAATGTCTTTAGCTGTACATTTCTACAGCACATGGAAAGAATATAAATGTTTCAGTTCTGTCTGAATGAAAACAACTAGTTCTGTCTTAATGAAACAAGAGTTGCTTGCAAGTCATTCAATGCATGTGTGTAGATTGGTTTAGATATAATCTATCTGTGGATTTAAAGCTTTTAGTCACTGCAAACTGTAGTCTCCTACTACTGCAAAGACAACAGGGTAGACTAAAAAAGCACTAGGCAATGGTGGCATTTTTATTTCTCCTTTAAAAAAATACTGCATTTCTGAGAATATTTTGTTTGCAGGCTGAAAAGGACCTGCCACTACATTTACTTTTCAATATAAAATATTTTTATAGGCATCTCTGAACAATAAAGCTGTTGTTTTATTTCCTTTCACAAATTTTCATTTACTGTAATGTATATTTAGAAATAGTCATTATATATGCATCACAAAAAATAAATAAAACTTATGCAATTTTAGATATAAAAGAAACTACCTATCATAATGTATGATACATGCATGATACATGTATGATACATGTACATGATACATGTATGTATGTATAACAGAGTTTGCCTAAAACCTTGTATTATTTGTGCACTTACATGAGTATTAGCCAATATCTAAAAATAGGATGCTAGGTTAAGATTAATTTTTTTTTTGTAAAAACACAAAATGTCTTGCAATTTGCTTCAGCATGCTTTTGTAGTCTCAGTATTTAGAAACATTTCATCAAACTTTGGAGGATTAAGCAAGAATTCAAGAAAATAAATAATTGTTAATGTATATTTGGCATAGCATTGCTGAAACATTATTACTTTTATCAAACATCACCAGAAAGTATAAATCCACTAGATTAAAGCATACTTATCTCCATGGGACAACTGAAATTTCTACATTCCACTCTCTTTTGACATCTTCCAACTGGCCTATATGTTTTTTATGCCTACATAGATACTAATATTTTTCTCATTTTAGAAAATTCATTAGCAGAAGCAGGCTATCCAGGTGCAACTATTTTAAAAAATACTTAAATGAACATTTAACATTTCTGCTAGTAAGATCAGTTTACTGTCTGGAAGAATGTTCAAATCTGCCTTTTTCCATTTTTTTTTTTTATTAACAGATTTACCCAACCCCAATTACTGCCTTTTTGACATTCAGAATCACAACCCATACCTCACTATTTGTACGGAAGTTGTATGTCATCACTCCACTGTAATAAACATCTGTGAACCCAGCCTTAATTCTTAGCAACTGTGCAAACAAAAATGCAGAGGATAATCTAGGAGAGAAAAAATAATAAAGTGGGGAAATAAACCCTTTCACCTGTGAAACCTCAGTCTGTCTTGCTAGAAGGAAATAGGTTTAGTTTGGCTTCTATTCATTTCTTAACTTACATCCCAATATTGTCATGCATAATTTGATCCAAATGGATTACTTTAGTTTCAGGAGGGGAAATGCACAGCTCAACTAGCAGAAAAGAGTGAATCACCTGTAAGTTATTGAGAAGTCAGACTCCCCCTTGGGTCAGGGTTAGGGTAATTAGCTGGTCAGCCCAAACTATGATTTGCCTGAGGAGAAACAAATGAATTGAGTTTCCATATTTTCAGCATGACCCTTGTGATATTCTTGAATCCAACAACCCCTTTCTTAAAAAATTAGTAATTTGGCCACTGACTAAATAGTAATATTTCTTTCAAAGACAGTAGTGGGTGTCAGCACTCAGCTCCATGACTAAAATTCTATAATTGCTTGCTAATCTTCCACAGTTTTCACACTTTTCTCATCAGCTTTGCAGACCAAGTCAGTTGTAACTAAATAACACTTGCCCTTTATTTTTTTTTGGTTCCCATCATTTTCTGAGCAAACACAGAAACTTGAGTTATTTGCTGTAGGACACACTTCTTGAGAGTCTAGAAAATAATCAAGTGCAAAACAATTTTGTACAGTAATTTGTCTAATATGTACACCTTGATTTAAAAAGTGTTGAAGTATCAATGGCTATATCTGCTATCACTTCAATGGTTACAGCGAGATTCATGATTACTTTTCTTAGTTCTGCTACTCCTAGCTAGACTATGAGTCTAGAAGGGGAAGAAAGCAAGAACACGGGTATTGGACCAGCATCCATGCAGAAAAATTAGTGATGCATCAGGTTTATGTCCATGAGAGACACCTTTCATGAAATACCTCTGGTATTTCAAACTTGGTCCGTGGGTTTATATAACCCTTGCAGATATGTTTTAAGGCTATTTGATCCTTGTATATAGGCCCAACAGCAATACATCTCCTTCAAGATAAGAGATAAAAGATTGCTATTAATCAGATTTTTTGTTCCTCAAGCTGCAATATTTCTCATCATAGGAGCTGCAAATATAGTTGGTCACCATTTTATTAATTTTTCCATACCTCTCTGTATTCTCTATAATAAACAAGCAATTTTACATTTTATCTTAAATCAACCGTTATTATGCATAGATTTTATGCTTTTCTCTATGTTTCCTTTCTTCAAAGGAAGGTGTTAGTGTCTTAGGATCTTACTAGGCCTCACATGCGTATCCTTTCATATGTACCTATATCACCTTCTCTTGATGTTACTTTTATTCTGGCTCCTCAATTAATTCTATTGTTCACACATTCAAAAAAAATCTGTTATTCACACAAGAATTCTATCATTATTTCTGTTGTTTTCTTTTCAAGTTGCTGTTCCTCAGAGGATCACTCTGTAAAACTCCAGCAAAATGAAAAGCCTAGCATGGCTGCTGAAACCATTTCAGATTACTCATATACATCCCACTATTACTCAAATGTTAACATTTTTTTCTATCAATTTTCTTTTATAATCAGGGAATTTTACTTCATCTTGAGGCCTTTTCCAGACCCTTCTCTGTACTTATTTTTAGTGCGTGTGATCAGTGATTCTAAGATCTGGGGCACATTTGTAAAAGGATAACTCCATCACGCCCTCACACTGATTCCCCACAATCTTGGAAACGCTCTTTGCTGCACCATCATGGAGCAGGACACACTTCAGGAGCCAGGGAATTACCTTCCCCTGGCAGCCCATAGCTACCTTCTCATCAAAGCATCTCAGTTAGGCTCAAACATAATGGTGAACTCCAGTGAGGCCTCACTAGCACAGAAAGCCCCAACCATCCTGCAGACACAGGTACTTGTGACCCCAGAAGTATGATGATTACAGACATCTAGGTGTGAGCCTGTAGTGCCTCTTTTTCTTTATCTGGACTTGTCAGTCATGGGGTCATTAGCAGGTGCACTCCCCGCAAGACGCAACTCCACAGTGTGATGACTCTGGCTCTGGTGCACCCAGGGTTCCCTAACCCTGTGGGAGCACCTTTGAGTAAACACGTCTTCTATGCGCTGCACTAGGCCATGACCCACACCTGCCTGTGTGGCAGCTGTCAAATATACCTCTATTAACACTGAGAAAGCAAGTTCCATTTGTGCTTCTTTAGTCCTAATTCACTTTATACACACACATATGGATGCATATGTATACATGTGAGAAATGTGAAATGTGAAAAATGTGAAAAAAATGGTTAGACATTACAATAAAGTTGTCTGTTTTTGAGCAGAGGCTTGGTCCAGATGCCTTGCCTTCTAGAGTTTCTTTCTACCATAATTATTATATGCTTCTAAAATATTAACAGATGCTCCTTTCTACTGTTGTCTTAACAAAGCTGTCTTTGAATCACTGAATTAGGAGTAAATATTTCTACAGTTTATCTGCATCACAACTGTTTGTTCTTTTCTAATGAATATTTGAGCATTAAAAATGGCAAAAAATTTTCATATATTTACTGTTAATATTCTCATTAATACAATAAAGATCTTGTCATGCTATTTACTGTGCATGGACTTACTCAGAGACAGCCTAAACTCTTAGGCTAAACTAATTCTAAATGGTCTGCTCATGGACATGTGGCCATGGCTTTGGCTCATGCAGGGAGACAGACATTAAAGAATGAATATATATTCTCAGTTGGCAGAAGGGTCTGACATCATCAATAGAGGTGGACAGGAGAGAAAAATGGTATTGTGTAACATAGATAAGAACGTGCTATTAGTTTAAGTTGTCTGGGCACAAGCTGCGTTGATGTGCAGCCTCAGTCCACAGATTTTGCCTGCATTTAAATGTACAAAATAGAACTGAAATTTTTCAAATGAATAAAATGACTTAGTTCAAAAAGGATGGAGATTTTAAAATATCTATTAAGAAGTAGAGAAGGTATGTTTGCCAGACTTGTATATATTTAATAAATCTATAATAGAAATTAAAAGAGCTTGAGAAACTCAGTGTTGTGGAGGATTTTACTTTCCTCTTTGATGAACTTCACTGCTGGACCTTTATTTCTGCCTTGATAACCATCTATTTTCCACATTGCTCAATGTGCATCAGAGTAGCCATAAAGCATTTGCAGGACTTACTTTTATTGAAAAAAATCAACCATCAGCATTTGTGCATGAGGAAAAAATTATCTGAAGTTATTCATTCTTTCTATATAGAAAGATTTCAATATTCCTATTAATCAGCCAGTATCCTCAAGTCAAGTCTGACCTTTCCAGATCGTACCCTGTGGTTACTACTCAATTGACTATTTGCACAGTTCACTTTATTAAGATATGGCACTATGAGCAGCCTTGAACTTTTATGAAGAAGGGGCCCTGTATATCAGCAAATTGATGTCATTTTCAGCCCTGCATGAAATGTTTTTTGTTTATGTTTGTTTCCATATTCCATTTCCATATTCCATTTGTTTACATATTCCTTAGTCAATTTTATGGCTAGGGAACATGTAATCACTTGCAACCTATCTTATCTGAAGATATCTTTCTTATCAAATGCACTCTTGTAGGAAAGAGGGAAGAGAAGACGAAGCTCTCATCTTGACACAATGATGTTTTGAAATAGAACAATCTTTTGATAACTACCTAGGACAGCCACACCAAGACAGTAATTGGGTTATCTGGTAAGCTAATGTCTCTTTCTGGTCTCACAGGATCATGCCTTGTATATAATTATGTCATTCCTTATTCAGATTGCTACTGTTTGCTTTGCTGTACTTTCCAGGATCATGTTAAGATCTACCAAAAGGAAGGAAGCAGCTAGAAGCAGCTACCAGAGGTGGTAGAAATAAGACCTTGTGCAGTAAGTTTTATATCCAGGTTTGATAACAGCTTTTCTGTACTTTTATTACCAATAAATTAATTAATTTACCAATTTAATTAATTAACCAATTAATAAATTAATTTTACTAATTCCATTTAACCAATTAATAAATTAATTCAGTATGAATGGTATAAGGGGTAAGAGACATGATGTCCTGCAGCTACCAAGGGCAAAATGGCATTGCTCTGCCTGTGCCAGTTGGGCATCCTATGATTAGTTGATAGCCTCCTAAGTTCAGACATGGAGCAGTAGCAACATGGAGCTCTGGCAGATTTGTCCTCCCTGATAATTTTGCCTAAGTTTGGCTAGCCTTGGTCCTTCCCAAGTCCTAAACCACCACAACTGCTTTTTTGATGGGCACCATTTTACTGGCATAGTAGCAGTAATAAAATAAGTAAATATTTTTAAAGGATTATGCATCTTGCCTATACTACTGAATTTCTGGAAGAAAAAAAAAGTGCATCAGAAGTGATTTAAGGAATGTGTGTTTGAATCCATTCATATTCACTGAAGAATAAGTTTGTTCTTAAAAATGAACATATGAAACTAACACGCTTTTACACATATGCTTAATTCTATGCTGATGAAGGATTTGGAACCTGTATAAAAATACATAAGAAAGATTTCTATAAAACTTTTCCTTACTTTATATTTATAATAGAAATCTTCCTGCATATTTTTTAAATAAAGTAATGAATAACAAGATACAATCCATCAGTGAGTAAGATGGAAGGATAATGATTGCACTGGTCAGAGTCTACAGTGGCTTACCACGAAACTGATGGCTACAGAGACATTTTTGGAGACGTCAATACATAGGATGACAAAGCCTGCCAAAGAGCCAAGTGCTGCTGTCAAAAAGATATACAAATTGTCTCCAGTTTCGTATCTGTTTGCTGTGGTCAGTATCAACAGTATACCATCATCAGTTCTCTCAGATTACTTAATTTAGAGTGAAGAGTCTCAGAAAGTACATTTGTTCAAAGTAACATCTGTTTTCGGTTTATCACTCTGTCCTCCCTTTAATTTCTCATAGATGTTTTTCATTTCATTTTGTTGTGTTTGTCTAAGTTTACTGAGACAATAAAGATGTCAAGGATTTTGCTAAGTGAAAGCCATTTCTACAGGACAGTCCTGTAATTATGTGTGTCATGTACTCTATTTCTTTTCGAAAAATTTATTCAGTGACAGTACGTTTCTACAACATAAGAATCATTTTACATTTTTGATCTGGCTAGGTAATACTTCTGAACTGTTTATTTCATTCTTGTTTTTTCCTCACTTACTGATGAATATATTTGATCACAAATAGAATGTATTCATTATTTGTCTTCTTTGCAGATCATAGAATCATAGAATCATATGATATATCTATGGTCAAATAAAATCAAGCAAAGAAATGATCTGGATTATTTTTCCAGCTGAACTATGTTGATGTGGTCTGATTCTTATATCTCTCTTTACTTGACCTCCCATTTTACCTATTACTCAACACAGACTTAATCGTTGCTGTTCAACATAGAGACATCTTAACTGAAAAAAAAAATCTCCCTAGATCATAGCAAACTATCAAACATAGCTTTTGTGTCTTTATTTTTACTGCCCAAATGATTTGCTGAAAACACAGAGCTCCTCAAGGTACATCAAGAATGGTTCCCCAAAGTGTAGAATACACCTTGTCCTCAGGCGTGTTCCTCCAGTGCTAGGTTAGGAGGCCTCAGGCAATCTGACAGATGCTGGTGATGGATTTTCTGAGGTTCTGCTCTTTTCCAACACTTCAGTCATAATCAAAGGATATTGCGATTCATATCTAAGGATGTTCAAACAGAACTCCTCTCTGGATTTGTAGCATTCAAAAAGCATTCAGCATTTAACCCAAAAGTTTGTTTTTAGGACACAGTGACTATGTCTGAAGAATTCTGAGTTTCGCTCCTGTGCTACCTTCAGATATCTTTTCTAAACTGCACTAAGAACTAGCAGTCTGCTTCAGCTGAATTCAGGCTGTGTCCTCTCCTTCCACACAGACTGGTCTAACGACTAGGACATGTGATGAAGTCCTCTGCCTCACACTGGTTTGCCAGCAATTGGTTTTCTCTATCATACTGTAAATTCCTCCTCTGTAAATTGGGAATAATATTTATGTTATATTTATAATTATTTTTATTCAGAATTTTATGCCAACACTGACTATCGTATAAAACAAATGTTTGGGCCAGAGACTTGTCATTGCTGTTATGAGTTTGTGCATAGATTAGCACAATGAGACTCTAATTTCAGTTGGGTTTTTAGACACTGCAATAGAGCTGAGCTAATAACTCTGATCACTAACAGAAATATATTTCTACCTTTAATTTCTGTAGAGAGGGGGAAGTTACAGGTTAGGAGCACCATCTAATCATCTTGACAGATGCATAATGTGTCTTCTGTACTGTTTGATTTAATTAGAATTACTAAGCTTGGTAAAAATCTCCTACTGCATAAACTATGCTTGGAAAAGCAAAGCCATAAATATTAATAATTTTACCTTAACCTGTGAGAAACTCTTCAAGTTCATGTTTTATTTCACTTCTGAAAGTGAGCCTCAGCATTTTTAAGATTTTGTCTTGGTCTAAATAACTTTAAAGAAAGAAAGTTTTATATATATATGTATGTGTATGTATGTATACATTTATAAAGCAAAGCATAATATGTCTTTCTATGTGCCATGGAGTTTAGTTGTTATTTCAATGTAGAATCCTGTTGTTTCTGCTCTCTAGGTTGTATGGGCTCAAGTAAATGCTATTAATTTCCTTTACTGTAAGAATTTCAGTTTCACATAGCCTCATGAATGCCTTGTGAGAGTTAGAGAAAGATATATATCCAATGCAAACTCATGAAGTAGGAAGGCAACACATCAATTTAAATTTGTCTAGAGAACTGTATGTTAGATGAACTTTCTGCACTATTGCAAAAATGTAGTACACATATAGTCGTACATATGTACATATATTTATATATTATCAAATCAGATTTGGTTCCAAAGTTTTTACATGTTAGTATAGATTGAATATATTAAACAGGTATATTCTTACATTTTCAAAATGTGCACATATGCCCCTAGAAAAGAATAAAGTCAGCTTATAGCATTTTCTCTGAAGACTGATATTTTTGTTGAATGCTCTAATTTTTTTAAAGTCTCTGATTTTACTTGAAAATAAAGCATTAGCTGCAGTAACAGTTGTAGAGAAAAGCTTCAGAATAGCAGATGAAACTTTCAGAAGAAACAGAGAAGATTACTCAATCTTTTCATTTTGTGTTATAATGATTTTAACTTTCAAGTTAACCATTTTCAACTTTCAAATTCACCACTTTTGTCTAGCTACCCCCATTTTTTTCTGTTTAGATAGAGGTTCTTGATGCCATTGCACAGGGTCGGGGGAGAAACAGTGAAGTAGTAATGTTAGACAATTTTTTTAAGGAAAACTATATTCATTCCACAATTAATGAGGTACAAAACTACAGTTCTTATAGTCATGGGTCAAAGCACTGGCTTTTCTTTATTTTCTTTTTCCCCCTGTATTTGGGGGCAGATCGTGATTCGATCAAATTATGGGAAATTTTGTCTGGTCTACTGGTGAAAACAGACTGGAAAAGAGGAAGAAGATACTTTCCTCTTAGAAGAAATTCTATCTCCAATTGACTTCTGGGAGTGAGGTGACAGCCTGATAACTTCGTTGCCTTTTTATTTCTTATAATTAAAGTTTTTTACTGTTATGTATTTTTTATTTCTCTAAATAATGACACTGATTTACTCTCCCTTTCACTGGTAGAGGAATGACTTTGCTGAGGAATCACGAAGCATTTCTTTTTTCTCAGTTAAAAATGCCATGGGCCTGATGGGTTTGCTCAGCTTCCTCAAAATATAAGGGAAGAAAGATTTTCTATTTCTTAGGTCCATTTTCTTAGGGAGAAGTCAGAAATTGTTATTAGTAATCTACAATGATATAGTGCCCAGTGTAAATATACAGGAAAAAACTAATTCTAGCAATTAAAGGAATTCTGGGATTTCTATCGGTGGACCTGAGAAGTGGAAGAATAGAGGAGAATAAAAGTATTTATGTAACAAAATCTGCACTTCAGATCCTTTCAACTACTGTAGACCTTTAAAATTGTAGGATAAAAATACTGATGAGAACATATTATGGAGTAGGCTAAAGACAACACCATCTCCTGTAATATATTGCATTATGGAAGTCTTACAATTCAACCCATTTGAAGGCTGGAACATTGAGTCAATACACTGAAATCAGATGCTTCCTGTTTTTAAGTTACCTGTATATTAAATTACCTATGTATTTTGGTCAATGAGCTTTGTCTAAGGACTCTCTTCAAATCATGCTGTCATCACCATCCTCTCTATAAGCCTTTTCAGACGCTATATTGCTGAGATGAGTAAGCTTCTTTTTATGAAGGCTGCTAATCCCCAAACAGAACTGCTTCAGAAGTGCAACTGCTTCAAAGTTTCAGAGAAACAGCAAGAAATAATGTCAAATATGGATTCTGAAATCTTTTGAATTTGGCAACAAGCTGCCTTGCTCAGCTCCAATAACTCAGCCGGTAGAGGGAACTCTTATACAGCACAAAGTCAGGCCAAGAATACAGTGCAGTAAAACAGTGGTGTAAATATGCACAAGCAAAAATCTAAAAAAAAAGGAAAATAAAGTTTTTCTTCTTTATAGATGACAATTTAACCTTTATATTTTCATTCAACTGCAATCTAACATCAAAAATATAACTATACTGGATGTCAGATAGTAACTGCTTACAGTTCAGAAATGATCTAACATGGAAGTTCTGGATGTTAAGGGGGAAGAAGAGGGAACATCTGTTCATATTCTTTTGACTAAAACTGGCAGTTTGTTTGAGAGTGGGAATTTGCTTTTATTCACTTCCTGAGAATATGTCTAAGAGACTTTTTTGTTTTTAGAAAGTGTTTCATTCTGAAATTTCAGTGCTGTGAACTATGAATTTATTTAAATCCTTTTTCCCTATTTAGCACATAGTTTTAAATTGAGAAGACTAAAGAGAAAACCAGGCATTCCTATACAAGCTCATGAAGACCACTTACAGCAGCAGATCATTCCAGGGGGCATCTAGGTTCCTAAAGTGTCTTTTGGCATATGTATTTGGCTAAGTACTTGTGAAGTTGTTTTCAGCAAACTATAGATTTGCCACCTTTTCTCTGTTATCCTGTTTTATATAGACTCGCTCTTTTATCACAGTGATCAAATCCTTCTGAGTCTCATATTACTTTTTCTGAATCATCTGCAGGCAACTGAGTCCAATATTACATTTTCTGAACATCCAGCAGTCAACTGAATTATGATATTCTTTATTGTCCAACTAACCCAAATATTTCTCCAGGAGTCCTGATGTTTGGGAGAAATTTCAAATTTCACATAAATAAAGATCCTCTTCTGTTTGTGTCTGGTATTAATGCTAGCCCTGAAAATAACTATAAAACTATACTAGGTTGAGCATTTATAATTAGCCTTAGTGCCATCTATGATTCTACATCTCATTCCTATTTGGCAAACCAAATGTGGTGTTTATTTTTCTTCTTCATGGTACTGGGTTTATGACATGATTTATCTTTGTATCATGTCTGGCCTTTTATAGAAGAAAGGTCTTTTGGTAATATTTGTACCTTTTTTTTTTTTCTATTGCCTTTTCTCTCAGTTTTGGAAGTCTCACTTAGATCCTTTTGTGGTTGGCAATATTGACCTGTTTTCTGATACTTTTAAATGGATCACATTTTTAAGTCCTTTTAAGCCCTACCTCTGTCTATGGAAATAAAACAAGAGAGATGCAATAGACTGGATTGTGCTTTCTCATTACTATAAATTCAGATTAACTTTTCTGAAAATACACATTCACCAGTATTTAGTGAAGAGATGCTTTGTCTTAGCATTTACTCATTTTCTAAAGAAAGGCAGCATGCTCCCATATTAACCACTCACAGTGTGATAGACACTTTAGCATGTAAATAAGTGATCTTTCTATGCCTTTCATGTCACTCAATCAGTAAGGCTGATAATTATCCTTTTTCTATGTTTCCATGGAGTTTAGAAAGCTATTTTCAGCAAAGGATGTTGAAAACACAGTATGTAGGTCTCTCTTCACTTATGATGTGTTTTGCGGTTTCACATTCTATTCTGTATGAAAACTTTCTGCTTCATTTGTCTCTAATTAAGAGCTCTTTGTTATCTATTCCAAGGCTGGAGGTGGTAATGCTTAGGGCCCTTTGGCCTCATGAGTGCAGAGGTACCACAAATGACTTGCATTTGCAGCTGTGTTTGCTCAGTGCTGCACCCACACTAATGATCTCTTCCAGGTAAGCACTGCTTATTAACCTTCTAAATGCAACTCCATAATTTCCACATGTGAGCTATGTGTCATTTAGCACTACTGCATGGGCTTGTCAGATCAGATGTCTGCTAGTTTAGGCATCTAAATTGACACACTATTCATTCTGCTAATGAGAGATTTTAATCCAAAACTGTGTAAATCTAAGTAGAAAACATTGTAAAGAGCACTGAGGAAAGGATGATAAAAAGTGTCTAAATCTAATATTTTCATACTAATCGTGGATATGCTTTTCACATCTATATAAAGAAGTCAAAGAGATGTTGTTGAAGCTAGTCTTGCAAAGTCAATTTATTCTTCATATGACCTTTTTTCATGCTCTTTTCAATAAAGATTTGGTAGCTGGTTAGAACAGAACAAAAAGGAAAACCATGTCACAAGTAACACAGTGGGAAAGAGCTAGAAAATAATAGAAATCACACTCTGTTCTCCCAGAAGCCACACTCTAGCCCCAACGGATCAAAGTCTTTCTATTTCAGAACCAAGGCTTCTTTATATTAAATACCAAGCAAGTATGTTTAGATATCATTAAGGGACTGACTTAAACCATAAAAGTCAGGAAATTCAAAATTAAGGTTGGCACTCTGGTTCTAAATCATACAGTGGAGAAAGGCGAGGTGGGGATGGGAAGGTGAACGGAGGCACAAGCGTGTGAACTAAGGCTGGAAAGTGAGACCTCGTTTGGCATCCTCCTACTTGGGTCACTGAAGAAATCTCCAGGGTGTTTTATTAATGCTCATTATACTGCTACTGGCCTTTTTCTTCTGGTATATCGGGTAAATATGTATTTTGGCACTTTAAGAAAGTTTTCAGTATATGCCCATAAGAGATCAGCAGTACTTTTTGCAGCTATCACATTAAGCAAGAAGAGAGAAAAGTGTGATGTGATTATCCATTTTATTTTCTTTCTTTCTTTCTTTTTTTTTTTTTTTCTGAAATCATGCCGCTCTTGGCTATGCAGGTATCAAGTGATATCTACCCTGTCCTGAAAGCCAACTTTAAACTTTTAAAAATTGAAACCTCATTTAAAGCCCTATAGGTTTCCCTATGAAACTTAAACAGCATTTAGTTTTTCTCTTCTTAAATTTATGAGTAGACAGTTGTTAAAAAAAAAAAAGCTGAAAGTTTCCACTCTGAATGTGACTGCATTTCAGTTGTAACTAAAATGATTCTCACATCATATACTATTTGTAAAATTCATATTACTCATGGCTGGGATTGTTTAGGATGAAACACAAGTATAAATGCCATAGTATATATTCACTGTGAGAAATAAAATCACTTTTTAAAATTGAGAATGAAGCCTACTCCTCAATTATATTTTTAAGTGATATTATTGTCTTTGGTATGAAGTAATCTATCTGTCTGCAAGAGGGAAAGTGACAACTCTGAAAAATCTGTTAGTAAGAGAACTTTCTATCTTTGTATCATAATTTTAGTTTAAGATACTGCAATGTGTATTCCATGTGTGCTGGTATGGTGATCTCTAAAGCTAGAATTACTATTATATTTATTAAAATCAGGAAAAAAACAGCAGAATGTAATTACTTTAAATATGATACTTTAAATATGAAAAAAGAATATTTTTTCACTCAATATGTATGTATAAACTATGAACAAGATCAAAATAATGTATCTATCTTCCTTTCTTTGGTTGAATTGTTTTTGAAAGAAAAATACTGATATGTAAATTGACAGAAAATCTAGTAGTTATATGCTTTACTCTTCTGCTTATCCTCTATGAAGATAAAGAAATATTAAGTGGAATTTCATGGGACACATCATGTGGTCTCATCTTCCTTGGTTCTTCCTTGGTTAATAGTAGACAGAAACTGAGTGTCTATAGCTGTGCTTGTAAAGTAGCTTAGCTCTTATTATCAGCATTTCCTTGTTCAGAAACTGCTGCACAATTCCAGAAATATTATTTTACATTTTGAAACAAAAAGATCTTTATATAAATTTAGTTTTTGTATTTGTACTTATTCCCATCACCCATAATGAGTTAGCCAGTAACACAGTCTTGGAAAGAATTAATGGAAATAAGTCAAATATAAGTGAAAACTATAGGCCACGAACAAAAACTATAGCCATGAACAAGAAGGAAATGCATAAGCATATTTGCACAGGAGATCTCATTTAAGAGAAAACATATCGAAGCAGGGTACAAATAAGAACATATGCACAGAGCACGATGGTGTGGAAAGGATGGTATTTCTGTTGTACAGCAATGTTTGAAATATATAAATGTTCCATTTTTTTCACTCCAGATGGGAAACTGATCACCATAATATTTTACAAACTGTGATTTGAAAAAAAAAAATTAACGTTTTTCTGTTTTTTTCCCCAGCAATTTTGGAATATTATCAACTTGATCATTTGAATTAAAAAACAATTTATTTATATTTGGAAGAAACAAATGATTACAACATCAACCAAATCACAAAATTAAACTGTTTTACATTTCCATTTAAACATATAAAATAAAATATATCTGCAATTTGTAATTATTTAACAATTTTTCTAGTTTTTATTCCTAATTTTAAAAAGTAACGAGTTCTTTATATGAAATTGATTTCTGATGTAGTACCAAATATGTAACAGTGAAATAAAATTAAGTCACAAAAATCTAAGTACTGCTGCATCGAAAACAAGGATAAAATATTGACTGACAGCATTAAATAACCAATATCACCAATATCTCACTGATAACAAAACAAATCTTTTTGTGCAATTTCCCTTCCACACAATATAAATTCTCTGAGTATATTATTTTGCTAAATTATGTAACATGTTACAGGTACATTTTTTAATATGAATTAATTATAAGTTGTTCCAAATACTAAAAGCATTTGAGAGAAAATCATTATTTTTCATCTGAGTCTAGAAATAAACAGATTTTCATATTGATATACTGCTGATCTTCTGAAGATTGAGAAAGTTTTCATGTGCTTGTAAATTACATAAAATATAAAAATATTTATAGAAATATCTTTTAATTTTCCATCCACATGGTATTTTCCATTAGAGTGTCTCAAAGTACTTGCTGGAATTACAACATATTTGAGGATAACATGCACATAAGTTACCTCTTTTACAAGTGGATAGATGTCTGTGTAAAGAAATAAGTACATTGATGCAATACAATGAAGTGTCATGTGAACTTGGCCAAGATAGATACATATAAACTTAGGACGCCAGAAGCAGCTAGGAAAGATCTAAGGCCAATTCCCTTTAGCATGTGTTTGCTGCGCTGCTATTTTTATTACACATTTAAATTGCCTAGCTCTGATACACTTCTGCAAAGCACTGCAGAGCATATTGTGCCAGGTAGGCAAAGCATATGGATTTTTTTGGACTTCTGAATGGATTCCATACCAAAGCAAGACCAAGATTCAAAACTCATGGTTTCTATTTGATTTAGTCACAGATTGGTAAACACAGATAGACGTATACAGAGAGTAGCACATACACTAAACTAAACATATAAGGGATAGAATGAGTTAGGCTGATCCAGAAGGAGCTGGAGTAACTTTGTGTTTAAAACTGACTTAATAAAATCAAATACCTGAAAGGAGGTATAAATATAACCTAAGTCATTTTTATCTTAAAAAGAATATCTAGAAATGATTATTTTGATGAAAAGTCAAATTTAGCCTTATATCAGAAAACAAATAATTAAAGTAGTCACAAGTTTAGCTTGATTATATTTCGCTTAAGTGTATATAGCTTTTATTTACATTTTCGTGTTTCCTGATGCTGCTCTTACTACTATGGAATCTATAATTCAGAGGCATCCAGAGTATTTTTTTTCCTCTTTTTTAAATAGCACAAAGATCTGTCCTAAATATGAGAAATTTAAATGCTTAATTTCTGTCTGAGGTGACCCATACTTTAAAAATGTAAACTTCTTAAGATACAGATAATTGTGGAAATGCTGACAAACTGTTAACTGGCATTGAAAATAGGGATATTGTAATCAGAGGGAATTAGGTTAACTATCTTTGATCCTCCCTTGTTATGATTGGCTTCACCAACTTCAGACAATAATAAAATGAAGCTACCAACATACTTGCAATTGATCTTCACTACTTTAATGTGATTAGTTCTTAATTCTCTCACTAGGGCCTCTGGATCTGCTTGAATTTTGAGAACAATTCAAAGAGATGCCTTAATTATTACAATATGTGGCTTACCACGTGTTCTACAGTTTCATCAATGAACTCCTACAGGTCTCCTCTCCATCCCTTCTCCCACTATCTGTATTCAATTTCCAGCTTTCTAAAATCCAAGCTTGCAATCTCAGCACAGAATCACAAAGTTGATCATTGTTTCATTATGACATGCACACATCGTGGCCTTGTCATTTGGCTGATTTATATGAAGCATATATTTTTATCTTCCTTTTTGGCACTGTCTTTGCATTAGATAGATATTGTATCTTCTTCTTCATTTCTTCATAACAGATTAGAACTCATACTTTAGCAACATCCTGCTCAAAGCAATATGTAGTGAGACTAATTTGAACTAGCCCTCTAAACTAGGCATTGATTTCCTTTTTCAATGTCTTCTAGACATAAGGGCAATGTAACATTTAAGCTTTTGACAATCCTAATTATAATACAGCAAGATAAATTACAAATACTTCTGTTAACATGTAAAATATAGTCATTTCTTTTATTTAGAAATATTCTCTGCCATTTTAAAAGCTGTAATAATTATGATTCTCTAAAATGCTCTATCAATAAATATTTCATATCAAGAGAGTATATTACTTTGTCTTTTAAATGTTTGGTATAAGGTCATAGGATCATAAATACAAAAGATATTGCAAAACTAGAAAAAAAAAAGATTCAGTAAGGTGCCTGAAGTTTTGTACAGGAGACAGATCTAATCAGATGTAATTCACTTGGTATAATTAAAGATTCATGGTTTTAGCTACGCTGCTGAATTGAGCCAGAAATCTATCAGGACCCATCAAGACTTAGAAAACTTTATCTTGTTGTGCACATTCAGAACCACTTATACAGGTTCTGGTTTAGTGATATTCAGATATTACATTTAGATATTATGAAGACATGTATAGAATTTGCATACTATATTAAAATAAGGTGAATGTATATATAATCAAATGGATATATTTTAAACTGTTTAAGGTTATCACCTTAAGACATAAAGGGAAGAAGTAAAACAAAGTGTATGAAAAAAGGGTTTACATTGGAACAGTAACAAAAGGTGTCAATAAGGCACCAAACCTTGTAAGGAGCAATTTCCATTTATTTCAGATCATTTCTAATAAATTTTTTACTAGGAAGAGAGTTCTTGATGATAATTAGTTCATTTAAGGGAAAGATAATCTCCAACAATTAAAGGGTTACAGTTAATCCTTTTTGGACAGAGCTTCCACCTTGCTGACATTAAATTATACTATTGTGCATCTTTCAAAAGAAAAAAAATTATTTAACACAAACATGTTTTATGGGAAATCATAAATAAGGGATTTTTCAAATTTATTCTTATTTGTATTAAATTTGAAATGCATTTTATCTGCTTATCTTTAAGAATGTCTACAATAACCTATAGTGCTACTGGACTCATGATGGCTGTAAAACTGTTCTGCTTTTGCATCAAGACTTAGAATCTCAGTTCCCAACCTTTTCTGTAATGTCAATAAATTGAATTTCATATGGGTAAATGCAATGGTTTAGATGAGAATTGTGGGAGGTTAGTCTAGTTTTGCAATAAGCTTTTTCTTCTTTAGTTTTGAGATGTCTCCTGGATACCATGAGCTTGCCTTTGTGTGCTAATGAGGTGAATCCATAGAGTGAAACAAAACCTGTTAGAGATAGAAATTTCTTTTAGAAAGTTTTTTTCTTTACCATTCTGAAATGATCAGATCAATATATATTATACTTTTGATAGCATATTTACCCTGATGCCATGGCAAGGGGGCATACCTGTGAAATGAAGGAGGAAAGGCCTAACTCATTTTCTCTGAAGAGGAACAGTCATATTGACTCATCTGCTTTTATTTTTCTTTCCATCAACTCTAAATTCAGGATACAAAAGATCTGAATTAGTGTACTTGATATGTGGTAATGAATGCAAATTCTATTCAAACCAATGTTGCTTAACTGGACTTTGAATCATATTTTCTGTAATATTTATTAGAGTTGGATGAGCTGTTCATAATCAATTAGCAAGAAGTTCTGCCAATGCTTTTGTTTGCATCTGACTTCATGAGACCTCCCACTGATTTAACTTGAATTTCTCATCAGGCTATACTGGTCCAATCTGACTGTGCATCAGTTGGGTGGATAAAATGATGATTCCCAGAAGCAGGCTTTGTTCACAGCATTATGTTGTATGGTGGTTACTAAATCTTGCTGCTTTTTCATCCAACTAAACTTAAAGCATATTTCCAAATCTCATAGGCAATTTCTGAACTTTAAATAGTTTCTCACTGGAACCTACTTAAGAATTCTGATTGAGCTAGACCACTATTATTCACCTTCTTAAAATTAAAACAGACAAGTAGAGTTAAAGCTTTTAAATTCAAGCCTCAAATAAACGATTTCTGCATTTAAAACATAGCTTGTTCTTTCATCTTCCTTTTAAATTTTGGCCTTTCCTGGTAGACATTTATCTGTCACTTTTTAATAAAAAGTACTGAAGGAAGGAAGGGGCACCAATTAAGCTTATTCTCAGGAAAGGCAGATAATTTCTTCACTAATTTAATTAAGGATTATGGAGGGTAGCCATTTCACTCTAATCCAGATTTGCTTCCGTAATTAACAAAACATGCCTCTGATGCTGACCATTTGAAATCATAATCTTAACAAATATCTGACCTTAAGCAGAGATCACTATCTTAAAAATAAGGGCAAATATACTTTTAGCACAGTTTATCCAGTAACTTGTTTTTTCATTTAATATATAGGAAAATATTTGCTATAAAAGAAAGAAGATTACACTAGATGGTAGTATAAACCCTCATAAATGTCTAACTTTCTCTGAGAGAGAGAGAAAGTGGATGTAATGCGTAAAGGCTGCTGCTTGATAAATAATGTGGCAAGAAAAATGTGAATCTAAGCTTTGATGCAACTTTATTTTCTATTTGGATAGGGGTGCATATGAGCAAGTTGAACGTATGATTTTCTTGAATTTCTTTCATATTTTATGTTCATATATAAGAAAAAAATCACTTTGTATATTTGTTCAACATTTACTTTGTGTTTTACGGAGAATAGAACTGGATTCTGAACTGAGCAAGTCGGTTAGCATCCTTACCTGCAAATACATTTTCAGTTGCCCATAATGAGATATCAGTTATAATCTAAAAAATAGCAATAGTATTCCTACTCTTCCAGGAACTGTTAAAAGCAAAGGAGAACTCACGTCCTTCTCTGCTAATGTATTCTTGTCATACGATCTACAGAAAACAATATTAAATATTTTTTACAAATCTTCTAAAGTGACTTTTCAACAGTTGGATAGCATGACTGAGTGCTGAGTGCATGACTGAGCAAAGTCAAAAATATAATATAATCTCTTATCACTACTAGAGGCCTAGAGCAGTTGCCATCAAACTTCACTGAGAAACAAGACTTGATCTTTATCAGATATTGTTATTTACAAAGTAATTATTTTCTTTAATTCTATAAATTCCATAGGGACTATGCCACATTTCTTATTTTTAGTATGTCAGGTTCAAAGATTTAGTAATACCTTAAATAAGATCATAAGTTCTCAGATTATGAGAACATAGTAATACAGCCTATTTGATGCACATTTCTTTAAGGAGGAACAGGACTGGTCTTATAATGATAGGTTTCTACCCAAATAATTTTAGAAATCACAATTAATCAATTAATTAATTATCTCATTAAAATTAATTTTAATGCATACATATCTGTGTATTTTTAAATACATAGGTGTATATTTGAAACTAGATGTAATGTGTAGGTTTAGATTTTTTTTTTTTTACATTAATATTTGGATAACTTGAAGAACTTATGATTTAGGTGCAGAATTATCACTATTTTCAGAAATGTGGGAAATGCATACAAAAATACATGCTTTCTTCTCTGAGAAATACAAGGGAAATAGAAGTGCCCGAACAAATGTCCTATCTCTTCTCTGACCAAACAAATAAATCAAAACATGATCATATGTTGGCAGAAATGGCATTGTCATATCATTTTCAACTGCTGCAGACATAATTTGAATTTTGGACACCAAGCCACAGTGGCCTTGTTATTCTGGCAGAACATGTTATACTGCTTGTTATTTGTCTCAGTCTTCAACAGGAAACTATGATAGGCATCAAAGATGAGGGAGTTGAGGAAAGCATGAAATAAAGGTTTCCTACTGCAAAAGGCTTTCCTACTGTGAAAGTGTTGCCATTATCATTGCAGGGAAGAAAACTTGAATCAAAAAGGCAGACAGCTATTATATGATTAACAAAGATAATGTTAGATTATACCTAGTAATTCTGGAATCAATTTTGTTTATTTCTAGGATTTAATAAAAATGTAGCAAATGCATATTTTCTTGAGCACAGGCACACACATATACAAGTTAAGTGTTAAATCATAAACAGTGAAGAGAGAAGCACCCTCTCAGGTCATATAAGTGCTACTTACATATTCTTAACTGGACTGATTCCAATTATTCCATTTACCCTAAAATCTTTCTTATTAGGATAGAAAATAATGTTCTTCCTTTTCAGAGCTAAAATACACACACACGCATATATTTGCCTTCAATGCTGTTTCTTTCTTACAACTGTTAAGGTAGCTTGTGCATTCCATCACTGCAATGTTTCTGGGATAGTGGTACCAACAATACATATATCTATGAATATGCATATTTCTATCCCCTGCATCATTAGGGTTTAAGTATGTGTCTGTTAGGTAACATGACTCTGAGCTAATAATAGCATTACTTACACAGCTAGGTTATATTATACTCTTATTTGCTCTCAAGCAAATTGTTATTGTTGGTACATTTGTTGTTCCTTTCTTCGGTTTTACTCCTGATCGAAAAGAAAGACTCCCATGTTTATCTCTCTTTTGTATTAGACATTAATAATCCCAGGAGGAAGACAAGAATTGAGAACAGCTGTGTGCTAAACGATTAATCTAGCTAGTAGGGTCTATATGTCATGCTCAGTGCTTTTTCACATTTTTTCACTAACTCTTGGATGTGCATTGATTCAGATACAGAAGGAGATACAAATACCCTAGTTCAGAATGCTCTATAGGCAAGCAATTAAATTAAGATTTTTTGAGGTGGGAGATGTGAGTTTGAAACTCTTCAGGTTGAAGTGAAAATGAAAAACAAGACTCCTGCTTGCAGAGTGAATATTTTATCTAGTATGTTTAGTATATTTTTTTCTAGTTTTTTTTTAGTATGTCTAGTATGATTAGATTTCTTGGTATTGAGCAATTAAATTCCACCCAAGTTCCATTTTAGGAAACTAAAGTAGGAATTCTGAATCTCATTTCTGATCTCTGTTCCTTGTTCATCCACTTACCTACTATGTGATTTCAAATAAGTCACTGCATTTTCTGCTATCTTATGACATTGCCTATAGACAGAGTTTCAAAGAAGCAAAATAGATTCACTGCTGTCATTTGTGAAGCGCGTAGTTTAAAGGATCCCCTACCTAGGTACTATTGCAGTAATTATACGTGCACTTAATACAGGTGCAAAAATCACTGTTGCCTTTTGGGGTTGTTGATTGTAATGTAATTTTCACATGTAGTAAGGTACTGCCAAAGCCATGTATGCCTGTTGGCCAGTTGGAAAGCAGTAAATAAATCAGTCAGAAGAGTAAAGGAAAAAGATATATACAGATTCTCAGATAGTTTACATTTTCATTTTGACCTGACTCATACAGAGGTAGTGTTCTGATCCCCTGAATGCTGTTTGATCACTTGGACTATGACCAGTACATTCTTGTATATGCTTGAAGTTTTGCCTATTTGCCAAATGTATTGCAGTGGCCTCTTCGACCTTGCGCATATGGTCGGCTCAGCAACAAGACCTGGCAGTGCCCATTAGGTTTGATGGGGCAATGCAAGTCCCACACAACTTTTTAAAGTTACTTGATCATTATTTACTCATTGCTTTCCTCTTTTCTACTTCAGTCCTTTACAACTAAATAGCTCAACAAAAACATATGTCTGCCTTGCAGCACCAGGAAAATCAAAATTGAGTGATACAAGCCTGTACCTTTAAATAGTACAGAATACAACATTATAAAGGCATAATACATATAAATGTTCTTCAATATCCTGAATATATTTTATCTCTCTGAATACAGTGATTAGGCTGCTTATATTTGTCAAGCTATTTGTCATATCTTTGTCATATGTTTATTATATATACATGATTAATATAAGAAATAGGCATTTTTTTTCTATATGAAGGTAAATATGGAAGACCAATATTTTAAATCTTAAAAGAAGACAGTAGAAATGTTCAGCTATCCTATGAAGAAAGGGAATGGCTAAGAAAAACACTAACAATTACTATAAAAACCGATATAAGAAAAGCTTAGGTTCAGCTCTTTCTAAACTCCTTCAGTCACTACTTCTGTTTGGCCAAATGTTATCTTGTATCTTACTAAAAGCACAGTTTTCTTTTGGATTCATGCACATTTAATCCAAGATTCAAAGCATTTCAAATAGAGGAGTAGAAATGAGCCCTGCACCAATTAATATATTTTATGCACAAAACCATTGCTAAGAGCTAGATAAGTGGAAAAAATAGAACAAAGATCCAAAAGAAAAAGGTTCTCCAGAATCCAGACTCATACCATTTTTTACCACAGGCATGAAGATGAAGTATTTTTAAGGAGATTAATGAAATGTCGTAACAGTTGGCTGCTTTGAAAATATTTCTGAGAAACTCCTCCCATGTATGAGTGGAAGTATGAAGCTTATTTGAAATATAACAAATAGTGATGCATTCATCCGAGGTGTGAGTTGACATTTTATCATAAATAAGATATGATAGGTAGGGTGTTTCAAGGTTGCAAAGAGCCTTGAAAATGGAAGGAAATCGTTGATAGTAAAGAGATGAAGTAGATGATGGAAGAATTTAAATATACAGTAGAAAAAAACAGTACAGATTGGGGGTTGACCTGATGGAGAGCAGCCCCACAGAGAGGGACCTCGGTGTCATGGTGGACGACAAGTTGACCATGAGACAGCAGTGTGCCCTTGTGGCCAAGAAGGCCAATGGGATCCTGGGATGCATTAAGAAGAGCATCTCCAGCAGGTCAAGGGAGGTGAT
>JAUBOD010000445.1:9516944-9561430 GCA_032353885.1 Nothura maculosa
CCTTTTCAGTGGTGGACAGTGATAGGACTAGAGGAAATGGCTTCAAACTGAAGCATCGGAAGTTCCACAGGAACTTAGGAAGCATTTCCTCACTGTGAGGGTGACAGAGCAGTGGAACAGGCTGCCCAGAGAGGTTGTGGTGTCTTCTTTGCAGATCTTTAAAACCCGCTTGGATGCAGCCCTGAGCCATGTGCTCTAGGTGACCCTGCGTGTGCAAGGGGGTTGGACTAGATGGCCTCTAAGGTCCCTTCCAACCTAAAGCATTCTATGATTCTATGAAAAACAGTAGAGAAAAAAACAGTGGATAAATATGAGTGGGTGAGAATCACATCTCTGGTCAGACAGAATAAAACACTACAGTCATTGAAATGTTAGCAGATGAGAATATACAGACAAAAGTTTTAGCTCTGTTATTTGTAGGAAACTGCACCTTAATCAGGATGTAAAGAAAATTGGACTCTGAGGAAAAAGAGTGAAATCAAAGGCAAAAATTGAAGAGAAGAAGTAAGAATTAAGGAGTAGGATGCTCTCAGAGAGAAAGGGTATTGGAATAAGGACTCTGCTTTAAAGCCTATGCTGATCCTATCACTATGAGATAACATTATGGGAAAGACTTCCATTTGTAAGAAAAGAAAGTTGCTCTGAAGTCAGTAGTGTAACTTCAGTTCTGAAGTTCCTATGGTCCCTTTTCCATTTTCCATGGCTCTCTCAGAGATGCTTAATTATTGAATACAAGTATGTTCAATATATATTCAGAACCTTCTTTGACCCTTTGTTTTAAAAATTGCTTTTACTATGTATTTGAAAGTTGTGGATTGCATGCAGGTTTCCTGACTCTAAGAAAAGAACCAGAAATATGTCATCTACTAGATTATATAAAATGGTTCAATATTAACAATGCAAATATAGAAAGATAATAGATATAACCAGATAATAGATAATAGAATAGTTATAGAAAATATAGAAAGAAAAATATCATGAAGTAGAAACAAATTCCTTTTAGAGGAATCTTAAGCACACTCACTAAAGACCCAATTTCTCTTTAAAAGAAAGGCTTTGGATAGGCCTGTAAAACTGGATAATCAGCTAAATATTAAAACTATATAAAACACAAAAGAAAGCATTTTAGACCCCACCAGACCTCTTAAGAAATAGCACTTTTTTGAGGAGGAAATATACTTAGAAAAAGATATATCAGAAGCTTTTCTTTCATGTGAACTATAGTAACCATCTCACTAGAAATTTTTAGAAGCAGAAACAGAGCTTCAGTATACCAGATATATATTAGAAATGTTAATTTCTTAGTAATTTTACTTTTTTTTGCTTGCAGATCCTAGATTTGTTTTTGCATTAACATCATTTTGGGGTGAAGGTGCAGATTTCTGGAGATTTTTAGATATGTAGAGTATATATCCAGTAGAATTTGCAGTAAGATTTACCACCTGAACTTCATTGAGTGTCTGGCAGTCAAACTAGTAAAATGCTTTTATAGATCTCATTTGGCACAACTTCTATGCTTTTAGCCACTTAAATACCTTTAGAATTCTGGCCTAAGGTGTTTTTCATTACATATGGATCTTACCACAACCATCTTTGTCATTCCAGAATCAAAATCCTGTACAATTTCATGCTTCTTTCATTTCTGTATTTCAACACCATGTAAATATAGCAGTTAGTACAGAATACACACACTCATTTGCTATTTTAACACTTCTTGCCAGAAATCCTTTACTCTTTGTTCCTGCACCTGTTGCGTCTTAATTTCCAGGTGAAACTGAACATGTGGGATTTGAATATTTGCGTCCTACAGGACTTGGTGTCTAGCCATCTCAGACATTGCATCAGTGAGGTCTGTGGTTTTAATTTTGCTTCATCCTCTAATTGTTTCGTTGGTTCCAGAAAGTGCACTGTAGAATGTCCAGTATTTGTCTCAAACAGCTCTATGTTCTACTCTATAAAATATATATATAAAAAAAAGTTCCGAAAATCAGTTATCAACCTTTTTTCCACATTCAGCATTTCACCATACCTTTGAGTAGTCTAAGCTATCTAGCCATCAATGAATTCTCTTCTGTGGCTCTGAGAAGGATAAATAACGAATGTTAAAAAGTGATTACAAATGCACTTCTCAAAAAACACCTACCCACTTCTCAGCTCAAGTCCATTCACAGACAGTCATTTAAAACTCCACAACAGAAATCACGCTTAATGAGAAAAAATCCTTAACTGACTAATTGAAGCTTAACATTTGTTCGACATCAGTTGAGGTAAAGAATTTCAGGTCTCAAGTATCCTGTAGCTGAGCAGGAGCAAAATATGTTAGCACAAGTAAAATCTATTAAAGTGATGATTTCATGTGATTTTCCACAAATCTGGTACAAGGAGAACAGTGGATGTATCTGGTGGGCTGTTTCAGTAGTCTGTGAAGTTATGGAATGTATTCAATTGAAGTGGAATCTTAGGCTGGAGCCACAGAACATTTGCAAGGACATAAAACACTGTATAAAGATAAGGACTCCAGGTAAACTTCTATGTAAATGGAAAGAAGAATAAAAATAAAATAATCTGAACTGTTTAAGATGCAAAATTGGTTTCAAGGAATGAAAAGAAAGATGACTGTTCTTTTCTCATTTCTGGAGTTTATTTTATTACCTGAGAATATTATTTTTAACACATTAAATGCTTTGTCAGATTTTTAAAGAACTGAGAAATGTCATTTTCCTGCATACATGGCTACTTAGATCCCGTTTTGTCCAACCCTAAACTCTGATAAGTCTTAGATACTTTACTTTCCACAGCAGCCTCTGTAGCCATAGATATCAGGAGATGCTGTTGGAGTCTACGTGTTTTTACCAGATCTCTATGTGTTCATGCCTCATGTATATCTTATCTCTGCATTTTGTCTGCATACATTGCAGGCATATTGTATTGTGGCATATTGATACCACGCTGAGTGGAGTGGCCGAAACTCCAGAGAGCTGTGCTGCCATCCACAGGGATCTGGACAGGCTGGAGAGTTGGGCAGAGAGGAACCTCCAGAGGTTCAACAAGATCAAGACCCCCGCACCTGGGGTGGAATAACCCCATGCATGAGAACAGATTAGAGGTCAACCTGCTGGAAAGCAGCTCCATGGAGAGGGACCTGGGAGTCCTGATTGATACCAAGTTAACCATGAGCCACCAATGCCCTTGTGACTAAGAAGGCCAACAGAATCCTGGCCTGCATCAGGAGGAGTGTTGCCAGCAGGTCGAGGGAGGTGATTCTGCCCCTCTACTCAGCTCTGGTGAGGCTGCACCTGGAGTACTGTGTGCAGTTCTGGGCTCCCCAGTATAAGAAGGATGTGGAGCTCCTAGAGAGGGTCCAGCAGAGAGTGACAAAGATGATTAAGGGACTGGAACATCTCTAGTAAGAGGAGAGAAAGAGTTGCGCCTGTTTAGCCTGAAGAAGAGAAGGCTGAGAGGAGATCTGGTTAATATGTATAAGAACATGAAGGGAGAATGTAGGGAGGAAGGGGCCAAGCTTTTTTTTAGTGGTAGCCAGTGACAGGACAAGGAGTAATGGGTATAAGTTAAAACACAGGAAGCTACATCTCCATGTGAGGAGGAATTTCTTTACTGTGAGGGTGACAGAGCCCCGGAACAGGCTGCCCAGGCAGGTTGTGGAGTCTCCTTCTCTGGAGGTCTTCAAAACCTGCCTGGATGCTGCCCTGTTCCCTGCGCTCTGGGTGTCGCTGCTTGAGCAGGAAGGTTGGACTGGATGATATCTAGAGGTCCCTTCCAACCTTAAACATTCTGTAATTCTGTGATTCTGTGACTGGAGTGATTTAGAAATAGAAAAAAAAAAAAAAAAGGTAAGAATTCTTGTCGATTTTAATTTTTTTCTTCAAAAATTACATTTTTTTTAACATTTATTTTTAATTCATTGTGACAGCTAATCAAAATGCAAATATGACACTAGAGAAACAGTCTAGCTTCAAAGTTCACTTAAAGTGAGGTTTTAAAGGTGAGTTATTTGAACAAACAGTTAAATAATGGCTCAAGTGTGCCAAATTAAATCTGACATTAACTTTCCAAATTAAATAAAATCATGACCAAAAGTTTAAATATTTCAGGTTTTTGGAGGGATAAAAAATTTAAAAAGAATTAAATAACATGAAATCTTCCCTCCTGGGTATTCCCTCCTGTATAGGAGTCTTTATAAGCATCACTACAGAATCCATGTCAGAAAAAAAGGGCATAATAATTCCTCTCTGCTTGATCTCTGTCACTCTGGAGTCTCAGTTAGAGTACTAGTGGTGCATTAGGATCATGAAAAATTGTAATTAAAGAGGACACCTGCCCTTGAGTATAGAGAAGATGTTTTCTCAAGTGATAGTTCAGCTCTATGAATCATTACAGAGAGGATGCATTTGTGGTTGTTTCTCAAGCTTCATGCTTTTTGAGGACCTTTGGTGCAATGCTCTCCCACTGTGATTAGCTCTCTTTTCTCCTGCTTGTGGCCCTTTCCTTACCCTATGCAGAGGTAAACACTGTCTTGATTAGAAAATAAGATAAGAAAATATGTATGCAGAACAGTGGGACCAGTGTCAGGTGCAATTAAGCACGTCATAAATTGGCATCTCAGTTAAAATTTCCCAATTATACTTGTTATCTGAAAATTGCCCTCCTGAAATAGTCTTTAAAGAGCTAGTTTCCATAGTTACTTCATGTTTCATTATTAAAATTCCACCCAAATGAATTCTTTTCAGTTGTGAGTATATGTATAAATACATGTAATATTTGTGAAATGCCATGTTGATTTCTCTGTCATTTTGAAGTATGCACAACCAAGTCCTAAACAAAAGCATTTTATTAATGCTAGTTCAGAAGCAAACATAGATGAAGGCTTAAGCACCACTCTCTTGGTGCATCTGTAGATTAGACCAATCCCATTGAAAATGTTTTAGCAAACAACTTTACTGTAGACAAATTACTGTAGACAAATAAAATTCTATAGTATTAATCATTTAATCTTTTCCTCCCAAGATCAATATGTTATTTTAAATTGTATTTTTAACTTTTCCTGTTAATTTTTTTCTGGACGATCTATACTAGGCAATTTATTTTGTTAGTTTAAATAAAAATTAGTCATCTCTAGTATTCTGTAAAAGAAAACCACAGATATCCATGCATATATCTGTACCCTGAACTTGCCTTATAACAGGACTTATAATTTGGTTTACAATGGCTGATTTTTTGTATTCTTTTCTGAAATTCTTTTTAATTTTTTGAATTCCTTTATACATATTCCAGATGTGTTCTTATGTGTCATATATCTTACACTAAAAAAAAATAAAAAAGAGTCAGTCAGAATATACCTTCATAAGGAACCACAGAAATAGGTCAGCAAGGAGCAGAATTAAGACCTGAAACGAAAAAGATATGTGAAGTTATGAAAAGATGCCATTAGAAAAACAAATATTGTAGGTGTATTTTTTAAGAAAAAGTGGGTTTTGTTACTTCTGTTTCTTTGTTTTGTACATGAGAAAAACCTGAGCTAGAGATAGTGAAGTTTGAACAGAAATAAACACGTTTTTACTTTGATGGATTAAATTGATAATGAATTTCAGAGGATTAGCTCATTTTAAATCTAGCACAAACACAAATATTTTTATATGAAATAGAAAAAAGCAGCAATCAAAATGATCTAATGATATGAACTCTATATTAAGATATATAAGAGTATGACAATTTTGCCAATTAGGTATTATTTTAAAAGAATAACATTAAAAGTGCAATTTCTCTAGCCCCATTTTCACAGAAGTGGTTATGATTCTTTGCATTCTCAGAATAAAGCCCATTTTTGACATTGGTATAAAAATATTTTTAGATTAAAGTAGAGAAGATTTTGAGAAAGGAGTGAAAATAATTTTCAAATAAGCTCCAAACTTAAAACTTTGAATTCCTCAGTGAACGAGTTATTCTACTAAAATGAGATGAGATTACAATATACTCAGTGATAAAGAAATTTCACACCCAGATAAGGGGCAAGTATACTTTAACACAACCAGGCACCTCAACCTTTCTGCTGAGCCTTCCTAACCTGTAGTTCAGGTTTTTGCCTTATAATATAAACATTTAGACTAAAAGGGTAAACTAAACTGAGACCAGAACAAAAGTAAAGGTTACTGGAAAGGAGAAAAGTGAATAGACGATGTAGAGATAATGAAATTAGCTTTGCTGAGCAATTCAGATGTCCAGAAAAACTATGGTCTTCTACTAACGGTGAGAAAATGCTTAAAATTATAGTAGAATGAGAGATTGTTCACAAAGTAGGTCATCTTTTAACAGCTCCTGCTTAAATTATCAAGGTGAATGTGCACACATCGATTTCCATATGTAAAATGACTGATTTGCATGTATGCAAATCACTTCCTGAGCGGTTTTTATGGAGGATGTGCATGATAATTCACTTTAAATAGATAGATAGACTAAATAGATAGATTTCTTTTACATATACCACTGACCAGCCAGGAATGAGTCCTTTAAAAAAGACCTATTTATATATGTTATCTTCGTTGACATGAATATATTTATCTGAGGTAAATGTGCCATAAATAAATAAATAATGTAGGTGTACGATACACACACATAGTACGTAAAGTAAGAATTATACATAAAACATTTTAGGAAGATTGAGACGTATGTCATCCTTTTCAAAATAGTTACTTACAGTAAGGATGTAAGTACTTACAAAGTATATTCTTTCACTACTTATGTACATGTAAGATGAACCAAAATCAAAGATATAGGAGCAAATTCATAAACAATTCAACTGCCCCTAGTCTTTAATTTTTTTCAATTTACAGTAATCCGGAATATTTCAATCTTATTATCATAACATAACAATGCTTTAGAAAGAGATATTCAAATTTAGTAGTTTAATTTCTAGATGTTAATAACTTGGAAATAGTTGTGAATATAAGTGGAAATACCATAATATCTTAAAGAGTCCAGCATTGACTAAAGCATTATAAAATGAGACTAAGCATAGAAAAAATCATCTTTATGCAAAATCTACTGTAAGATGATCTGAAATACAGATATTACCTAAAGTTGAAAGCACTCAGAAAACAGTAATACTGGAAGACAGAATAATGGAAAGCAAATTGGACATGAATTTATAATGAGATACAGTTGCAGCAAAAAAAACCTGGGCAATAATGATGCTTCATTCAGCAGAATCAGAGGATCATTAAATGAACTGAGTGCAGCAGAAAGAAGAGAAAAATAGAAACTGGAGGAAATTGAGGAAAAGGAGGCACCACCAAGGTAAATATATCACTTTTGATGTTGGAATATGATATCAGGATTTGTCCCATGTCCTTGACTGGACTGTTGCAGAATATTCTCTTTTGAGGAATAATAAAAAAAATCTGCTGGCACTTAAGAAAATACATTTGAAAAATGTGTGTTTCATATGCACAATCTTCACATTAAGGTATATAGAAGGTACACTGTAGTCCTGCTTGAGGATTAAAAAAAAGAAATTATGATAAGAGGGGAAAGCATACACTTATGTTGAGATGTTCTTTGGTTTTGGGTGGAAGACTTTATCCAGTAAAATTATTCCATAAGCTTGTGTGGTCTGAGTCCTTTTTCTCTGGTGAAGGAAAAAACTCTCTGTGTTCCAATTTAAGTGGCATAAGTGCATTGCTTCTGCAATAGGCTCAGAAACTGCAGAGTTTGAGTTTTGATGTCCATTAAAAAAGTCAAAGCATTTCACTCCCTGAAAACTCCTGTGTTCATTCTCTTGTTCCCTTCCCTCTTCTTCCCAAATGCATTAAAAAATAAAGAAGTTTGAAAGCAATATTCTTGCGACTGTGGAAAAGCTTTTATTGGCAAGTTTTGCATTTTCTCTTTAGCAAATGGATTTTTTTTTAATCTTAATGAACTCTTTGGAATTGCCACCCACCCCATTATTTCTGCTAAAGAAACAAACCATCTGGACAACAGGTTGATTTGTATTTATTTAAATTAACAGTAGTGTATGTCGTTTTCAGCCATCACCAACTCTTTCCATTCAGGTGAATTCTCTGAAGTCTTTAAACTTTACAGCTAGATGTATTAAAGCTATAGTGAGCACATTGAAACAATTAAACTGAGGTAAATGTAGTCATAAAATCAAGTCTGTGTGCCCCTCAAGTACATGTGAAGAAAACAGAAAGAGAAGACAGACCAGGACTGATGGTAACAAAAACCTGCTACCGAGTAAAACTGAGGAAGAAAAATTTCGGAATTACTCTCATTAAGATGATGATACTTGAAGAGATAATACAAAAAAAAAAAAAAATTAAGATTGTCTAGAAAGGACTTCTGTATCTTTTTTATTTAATCTTCAGTTGTGCCAGTTTCTAAAATTTTTACATCTTGAGTAGGGGGGATTTAGTAACCCTTATCATGTGTTAAACTATTAACATATGCAGTACAATAGGAGTACAATAATTGAGTGACCATATACATTTAACCTCAATTATTCAAATGCTATATTAAGATAACCTCTTTTTCCTCAGATTATATCTGCTTGATTTCTGTTCTTTTCCTTTCTGCCTTCATCTCCCAGTGCTACCTATCCAGAGGAAATTATAACATTCTCACTTTCAATACTTGAAGCAACTTTCCTTTGCTGCACATAAGACCATGCTTTATCACTGGCAGTGATAAATCTCAGGTAGGTATTTTTTGGTATTTTTTATCACTCTAAGGATATAAGACAGCTCCCACTTCTCACAAGTTTCACAATGACATACACCAGAAAGAGTTTGTCTCTTGCATCTCCTTATACATTCACACACATATGCACAAAGACTTTCAAATTACAACATGTTAGCAAAGAGAGTCATGCAGAAATAAATAAATCAATCTAGAAGTGAGCATAAGCTATAAAGCCATAAACCTACAAGGTGTCATCTCCCCAAAATCTGAAGATATTTAGACAATAAGCTTTAATTCAGCTCTGTGAGAACCTTTGTAAAAGATTATGTTTATAGATGGTCATGAAATCAGGAGCTAATACTGAATGCAAAATGTTATTGTAGTTTTTGCTTTTTGTTTGTTTTTCTGAGATGTTTATGGGTGCTAATTTTTTCTGTAGATGTACTTCCTCAGCCCATGCTGACACTTTTGAAATAAAAGTGAAAGGGAATTGCTATCACTATTTATTTGCCTCCAAAAATATTGGGCTGCTGTGGGTGGTTTGGTGGCTAAGATGACAAGGTTGAAATAAGATTCCCGTAATTTCCTTTGCTGTAATACTGCCTTGTTAGTTATTCTTCTGTCACAATAGCAAGTCTAAATTTCCCTTATTCTGTTTTTAGTGAAGAAATAGAAATAAGACAAAAAAAAAAAACACAAAAAAGGCCTTTCAGAAAAAAAAAAGAGACAATTTGCTTTTGGACTGTCTTTTAGAAGAGAGGTTCCTATTTAGAGATCCATGGAAGCAGTTATTCGTAAAGGAGAATAAAAAGTATAATACCTACTGACTTTCCAAAACTGGAGGTTAAGTTGAGCTCTGGAATAGATGAATACCAGCCAAATGAAAACAGTGGGATTAGTTCCACAAATACAAAGTCTGAGTTTTATTCGAAGAAACTGCTTTGTTTAGACAGGCTGCAGAAAATCCAAATGATTCTACTACTTCCAGAATTTCACCCTTTTAATCTTTATGTTTATCTGATCCAAAACTCTGAACATTGTAAAGCTCACCTATCACTCATCAAATCACATTACCAAGACAAGATTCAAATGCTGATCTGCTTTTAGAGTTCAAGTTATTTCCTAGACTGTCTCCTGGCTGCATTCTGCAGCTAGATTTCACCTTCAAAGACCACTGCAGAGAACAAGTTTTACCCTGTAGAAGCAATAAGTTTCTTAAGAAAATAATATTCAGGCACTGAAATTCATGAGTTTCCAACATCCAGGGCTTCATCTAACAGATTGGTCTCTATTCTCAGCCCTGCATTTTGCTGGTGTCTTGACAACTTAACAGCTGTTGCTGAAAATTTCCATAAATCTATGTGTTTTGAAGAAGAAAGATGAAAATACTCTACTTTCCTCTTCAACTCCTACAAAAACAAGGCCATTCAGAACCATTTTTGCTCTGCAGGAGGTGAAGCTAAGAACAGAAAATGAACGATTAAATTCTTTGAACCAGCTGTCTCACATCTTTCAGTGGTTTTCTCCATAATCTCCACTGAAGAAATAGGGGTTATTCTTCTAGTATTTTTCTCTAGAAAACGGGTAGATCAGAGGGAAGAATTCAAGGCTGTAAATTTCCAGTGCTTAAAAGGTGATCTTTCTTGAGTTCACCAATGGGAGTCCTAGCATACATCCTTTCCTTCTACGTTTTCTGCAGATGTGTCCGCTAGCTAGCTCACACGGAACCTCATTCAGGAAACTGAATTCCTGGATGAATTTTGCATCTCTGCTCTTGGTTCCCAGAGGTCCTCAGAGGCATCGCACTGAACGTTAGAAGTTAGTTTATGGATGTTGGCTTTTTTTTCCCTCTCTTTCTAACAAATAAATAAGTATAAAGGTAATTCATACGAATAAACTGTTCACCACAATTTGAAGATGCTGAGACATACTCTACTCTTCTGGTAATTCAATCTATAACAATATCATTGGCATTATGAAATTCACATGATGAATTTATATTAAAAAGTTAATCCACCATATACACTCAGTTGATGTTCTTTGCTGTGTTCCCTGGTGCAGTCACTACTTGATACTTTCAAATAAGAACCACAGTTAGTGCGAATATGTTGAAAGGATGAAAATTAGAATATCTTTGTAAACACAGAAGGCAGCACAAATGTGAATCTCTGAGGTAACAGTGGCTTAAAAGGAAAGCACTGTATCATAATCTCATGCTCGCAACTACAGTTTTTTTGTGGTTTTAATTACTTGACTGGATTCTAACTGAGCTTCTCCTTGCAGAGAATTTAATAATGTAAATAAATAAATAAGCAAACTTGATGACCAAACTTGTCTTCTGGCTTATTATATCCTACTGTGTATTCTCAAAGGCAACTCAATTAAGATTTTAGGACTTGGACATAGATCTGTGATCTGTTTTTCTTTTATAAAAATGTGTGTTATAGCGATGGGAAGATTTCTTATCACATATGGATTCATCTTATAATCCTTCCTTCAGGGAAAATGGGTTTCATAACATTTTGCAAGTTGCAGAGGAGAGACTACAAAAGATGAGGAAGGCATGCCTTTAAGACTTCAGCCAGAATCAGAAAGAACAGAATGAGACTTATGCAGATAAAGAAGTATGAATTTTGCGACTTAAACTCATCTTCTGGGGGCAATCTATCATAGACTTAGTAAGGATAAGTAAATAAGTGTAAGTAAAAAATACCATAAATTATATATTTAATTTCAGTCGTTTGCCCTTAAGGTTCCCTGTATCATCTTCACTACAGTATTCAAAAATAACATGGACATTTCCCCAAACTCATCATTCATTAAAATATTTTTGACTACAATTAAACAGTCCCTTAAAAATTCTAATAGACCTTTGTGAGCACCACTTAAGTATTTCTGATATTTAAAACAGTATTGAAATGAAAAGCTTTTGATCTGTGTGTGTATTATTTTGTAACTCAAGTGTTATTTTGCTGTGCGTCTGTGAGGTAATAAACACTGTAGCTGTTTCTTCCCACATCTAATTAATTGCACTGACACATTTCATGACTTTGGAATTAACCATCAGACTATTAACTGAATATCTTACACAGGGGCAGAAAGTTTAGATTTGTGCTTCCCATGCCTTTTCAAGAGAGGCTTTTAGCAAAACCTGAAGGTACAAGTCTGCTGGTGTTTATATTTCAGGCTTCTGAAATAAGGCCCCTTTGGAAGTGATTATACATATTTTTAGCAAGTGAAAGTAGAAATGGCCTGAATTAACTATCAAACAGCATCAAATTAAACTAGTTAAAACTAAGGGTGATGTACTACTGCCTTACAATCTAAGATTTAAAATAGAATACCTGTTAGTGAAGAAAAATAAGTATATCTGATTACTTTAATCTTATGTATGCACTCTAATCTTATATATATGCCACCTTCAGATGGAAGGAAACATATCATAGAAAAGCCTATGCATAACAAATAGAAGAAAAAAAAATCCCTGAGTGATCAGTTCAGATATGGAAACCATCACTTCTAACTAAGATAACTGGTACATTTTTACAGTGAGTCAGCAATAAAGTTTTGAAAGAATCAATTCTCTTGATTTCTCTCTCCTCTTATTCTTCTCTTATAAATAAAAACATCCTAAACATTGCAACTCTCCCTTTTATCTTCCGACACAGTTAAAAGTACTGACAGAGAGCATGACCTAACTTTTTGCCCATATATAAGAAATGGGAATTACAAGATAAACACTTATCTAGTAGAAAATGCTGCATATCAGCTCGGCCACTAGCACCTTGTACCAAATGCAGTCATCCAGAGCTATTGAGATAGGACTTAAAAGCTTGTACGTTCTGAACATCATGACCTTTGATACAGTGGTGAGGCTGTCAGCAAGCTATTACCCAACACATCCCCCCAAAAGTCTGTGTCTTGTCCTTTCTCCGTTGCTGATTTCCACCACCTCAAGCATTAAGTGCTTGCCCGAAATATCGCTGCAGTTATGTAAAGCTTTTTAGGAAACATCACTTCAGACAGATGTTTAAACTCAGAGCCCTGAAGGAATAGCTCTGCCAGTTGCCAGGCTTGTCGATTAATTTTACATTGACAATCATGCTAATGTACTTTGACATAGAGGAGAGCTTTTACGGCCAGGCAGTTACATTAGATATACAAGGTAGTTGAGAGTAATTCATTGCAAAATTAATCTGAACATCACAACATATGTTTCTTAAATGGTACTGCTCAATTTTCTGTCAACTTCCATCCTAGGTCACCAGAAATAGTTAAAATTACTTTTTTTGCTCATCTGTGAGACTTTTTTCCCTTTATTTTTTGGTTGTGTTACTATAAGTGTATGAAGGAATTAGGAGAGACTAATATAGCTGAATATTAGTAGCTTACTGTATAAACTACAGAGCCAAATATGCACTGCCGAGGTGTCCCTGAGGCAAGTACTTTCAATCTGAGGAATCTCCTCATTTAAATCATGTCAACAAACTGGAAGGCATTCAGAGAAGAGCACCAAAAATATTAAGGGGCTGAAAAGAACGATTTATGAGAATAGTTTAAATAAGCTAAATGTGTGTAACTTGGCTCATGAATAAGAAAGGAGTGATGAGGCTGTGATATCCATCTAGAATTACCTGACGAGTAAAAGCAAGGACAACAGATGCAGTATAAGAAAATGAAAGTACGAGATACTGGATACTGAATTAAAACAGCAAAAAGGTTCAACTATAGAAAATTCCAAAAATATTTCGCACCAAGGAGAAAATTTGGAATAGTCCCCACAAGATAAATTAAGTGACATCATCTGGAACATTTGACATAAGAATGAACAGAGATGCAATCCAGGGTGAATCAGTATTGAATAATGAAAAGCTTTCAGTATATCCTTTTCTCTAATGTCAAATTCTGTGAGTCTCATGATTAAGAATTCTTAATTTTCTGCTTGGAGGAGATGTAAAACTGCAAGGTCACCTTTTCTCTCCTCTCTTATTTTGATACTGAATTCATTATAAACAAAATTCTCACTTTTAAAAATGGTTTGAACATGCATAAAGCTTTAATCTCTCTTAAGATGTTAAATAACTAGGAGAGAGCAGTGAAATGAGAAATGTTTTCCCTCTGTGAGACCACAGAAGAAAATATGAAATTCTTAAACTGAATATACTGATGAATATAAATGAGTCTAGCATAAGACCTGTGAATATGAATTTAAATATCAATCCTCGACATTTCTCAATTACTGTATACATGCTTTATGAGCTTGATGAGCTTGACTATGAACTAGTCTGTGTCCTGCTTTTCATGATTGTGTCATGCAGGTGATGTAGATTGCTCTACCTTCATATCTACAGTTTACAATTAAAAAAAATACTTATAAGACAGCATAAAGCCTTGAAAAGTATTGCAATTTTCTCATGAAAGCAAAATTGCTTTCTTCTCTCAACTAGATGGCTGTAATCCTTAACCAATGGAGAAGATCATTAATATCTTTGAGCATCCATTTTTCACATTCAGAGGCAGAAAGGAGGAGTACTTGATCACTGGTTTCTATAATTTTACTGACAGATAAGAAAGGCAAGATTTTATAAAAAACAAGAAGTCAAGGAAAGATGAAATAGATGATGCAGCACTTGCATGAAACAACAAGCAGATGCTTATGAAGAGAAGGCACTGCAAACTAAGCCCTAGGTGTTATACCTGATGAAAACACCTTCCAAAAACAGCTCATCAGTTCTATCTTAGAGTGTAGTCTTTCAACACAGAAACTGTATTTCTGTTCTGTTCTTACACAATGTTCAGTACAGAGGCCCACGCCTTTAGTCAGCAATCAACATTAAACTGCAGAAAATAAGTACTTTCTCCATTGACCTCAACTGTACTAAAGGCAATCGCCACTCTAAGGCTTTAAGGGCATGCTCATGAGCGTGAGCAGCAATGGGACTCTTGTGTATAAAGTATCCATGAACTACAAATTCAGATCATTTATCTATCACAATGCACCTCTGTCTGGTATTTGTCTCAGCAATACCTATAATGATGATTATTATTTATTAAAATGTGTGTCCCTTTTGGTTACTCTGAAGTAGAAGAGTAATTATTTTGCTGTTCGATCAATTCTTATGCTGCTGTGGCTGATTAAAAAGATGGAGAAATATATTAGAACAATCTAGGCAATAAATTAGAGATGAAATTATGTACAAACTTACACATTTAATTGGGAATTATTCAAATATCTTATTGAAAAAGTAATTCTTGGTCTGTGCATGTTTTGAACCATAAAATATAAATATTACAGATCCATAATACGTTAGTGTTAGGTAGCACTGCAGGTGAAGGGATTTGGAGACAAAGAAGACTTAAACTAATAAAAAAATCTGTGATCAGTGCTGGTCAGAATCTGCAATAGATCCATTATTGTAAGACAGAAATCAGAGAGATGACTTATGTTGTATTACAGATGTGAAGAGATGTGGATATCTCCATTCTTCAAGGGCAGCAAGAAGAAGACATCTGACTAACCAGCAGTGACAGGCAGGTCTGGAGAAGAAAGACTGTGCTATAGTTTGACAACAAAATGTTTAGAAGAGATAAGAAAATGAAAAGATAGAAAAGAACCCAGCAAGATAGATGAGGTGAGGGTGATGGTGAAGAAGACGCTTTGGAAGCTGGTCTGATATTAAAGTAGGTTGCTAGAAGAGCAAGTAGAATAATGTATTAAATCCTAAATATATTATTTTTATAATTGTTGATTCATCAAATTTGAATGTTACTGTCTTTAACAGTAACAGAACATTGCTCTTCCTGCTTCCTGAATTGCTTGCATATGTACTGAAACAGTCTGCAAGAACATGCTTTCGTATGCATATTCAAAAAGTAAAGAAAATTATAAAGGCAGAATCTGCATTTTTGTTGATTAGTTGAGCAACTTTCAAGCATTTGTTTGGAATGCATTATTCAAGAGTATTCTTCCTTGTAAAAAGTGTTTTCCAATATAGTTTTTTAATCTGAACACATAAGAATATCTATCCAGACAATTAAAGTAAATACAGTTAGAATACTAATACACTCTCAGATGTAATTTTGTCACCAGCACTCCCCCAGTAAATCTACTCATTTCAAAATTAATCTCCTCTTTTGGTTAAGAAAAAAAGTAAAAAGTCTCATAGTTCAAAGCCTCAGACAATATATAGTAATACCATGGACTAAGCAATAGTGAGTTCTGATCAACTCTTGAGAATTCTCAGTCTTTTCCAAATAAAAGCAGAATTTTTTGTAAACTTACAGATTGCTGTTATCTTTGTTAGAAAAAATAGGAATTAATTGAAGTCAAGGAAGAAATGAATGTGAAATATCTGTTAAAGAAGCTCAATTATTTTGTGCTTCTTCTGTTAAGAGGACAGTTTTTTCCCTAGTTTAGAAATTCAACATTTAGAAACCAGAAGTTTCCTATCTGGTGTCACTTCCCTACTCTTCATCATTTTCTTCCTCTTATCGACAATAGTTTTGCAAAACTGTGCCAGGAGATCTCCAAACCCTTCATCATTGTTAAAAAGAAATTTGGGGTTGGTATGTTCTGACACTGGGCAAACATATTAACAACCTTGAAATAGTGCTGCCTTCGAGCAGCGGAGAACACTAGTGCCGTGCCTGCTCCAGCTTGCTGCTACTGGGCTTCTTTAGGAACATTGACAGTTTTAAACACCATCATGGTAGTGCTGTGTGATACAAATCAAATCTAGTAGCAACCACAGAAAGCAATCTGTCCCTGCTCAAGACATATATCAGCTTTTGAGGTTAAAGATTTGATTGCATTTACTGCCTGAAGGAAAAGACTACAAGGAGCAGATTCTAAACTGAACAAAGTGAATGCAAAAGCTCTCCTTTGATGGCAGTGAGTTCAGACTTAAGCTATAAAATATCAAATTGAACTTGCCTCACCTCCAAGATATATACACATTAAAAGCTACAGTTCATATACAAAATTCACAGAGAACAAGTAATGCTAAAGTATGGATGCAATCATAAAACAAACAAACAAAAAACCTAAGAAATCAAACCTTCTATTGTCAGACAATAGTTCACATACTGAACCTGGTCATACCTGTAAAAATAGAGAAATCCATCTTGGACTTACAAAACTGACTTCCACCTCTTCTTTGGCGGAAGCGCTGCTTTACATTTTTACAATGTCAACTTTGTCATCTCACTGAATAAAGTTCTTGAAGATGAAAATGCAGGTAAAGGTTAAATCTGCTTGACTTCAGGCATGTAAATGTCCAACATTCAGACACTAGATTGTCTAATATGTGCATATATTATGAATATGGTCCTTCTCTGGTCAATGCATTCAAGTAGCACATTATGTTTTACGAGGACTACTTGCTCTCTGGAGATGACTTGTTCTTTCTCCATTGACTTGAGAAAGGGACTAGATTTCAAACTAAAGTTGATGCCTAGGAGAAATTAAAACAATTCTGCAATATAAATGAAGAGAGTGTAAATTGACTCTTCTTTGAAGCTCACCTATCTCTTTTTCTTATGAAGTAGTTATACACTACCATCCATGAATAGCCTTTGAAGCAAGGAAGGATCTCTTGAGCAGGAAGGGTTCCACTGTGAGGATTTACAGGAACACTCCATTAATCTAGATATACTCTGTCATAGCTTATTCTAGCAATCTACAATCCATCCTAAATCTACAGTAAGTCTTCTGTAACATACAGGAAAAAATGTATTTCATCTTTACAAATTATCTCTAGGAATTTGAGAGTAAGCTTCCATTTATTAGGTTTTGTGGATCAGATCTTTAAAAATATTAGAGACCTTTTCTGAGTGGTTTTATTATTACCAGCTTAAAAATTCTATTAAAAATGTTTTCAAGTGAAAGATTTGAAATAACTGAAAAGTTGGAAAAATAATTTTAAAATGTGAACTACAGAATTTATTACAAAACCAGAGAAATCAACTACATTTGCAATGTGGAAATGACATAGGCTGCTGTTTTCACACCCGTGTACCTCTGGTTAACACTCTTAATTCCTATTTAGGCATCAAATCAGAACAAGCATGTTTTTAACCTAATAAATAACTGCAAGGCAATTATATCAGAAATTACACTGATTCATAACATAACATAAAAATAGCAGCCAATAGCATCTGGATCACTAGGTGCTGATTCCCTTTGAAAATGTGAAGCAACATCTAAATACTACTTTAGGATTCAGGTATGATTCAATCAAGTACTAAAACACATTTTAACTTCAGATGTATACTTAAACATATCTTTATTCAGAAAAGCATAAACTTATTTGCTTCTTAATTTCAATGGGACTTAGGTATATACTATATATATGTGTGTGTGTGTATATATATACATATATATATAACATATATATATATATATATATATGTTACTCATTGATTACCTGTCTCAATATTTGTAAAGGAAAATTAGTAGCAGTTTAGTCACTTCAGAAAATAATTTCCCTTTGTAAATGTTCTTTCCTAAAGTATGCAGCTTGCTTGCAAACAATAGAGAGCATACCAACACCTTTTTTGATTCTGCAAGGCGTTTGACTTTGCAAAGATTTTAGTAGGGCCAATATTTGGTTGTTGATAATATTCATTCACATGCAGGGGCATGTATCTTTTTTTGTGATTTTTTGCAAATTTACTGCAAAGTTTTATCCACTATTTCCAAATGTTGTCCCTATTTTGTTAAGTTTTTAAATAAACTATCTATTTTTCTAAGATCTTTCATTTACGGGATTTGCTCCAGTTTTATGTTGGCAGTTGCTTTCAGCTTTTGCTTGTTTTTTATTTCCATAGAAAAATGACAGTAACTAAAATGCTCTGATTTCTAAAGGTGTATTGAATAGAAACAGCAGGGAAAAGAAAGAAAATCTCCATATATTGAGGCACAGAGTAACACTGCCACCAAGAATGAAAACTTTATAGGGTAGTACTTTATTAACTCTGTCCATTTCATGTTACTAATAATTAGCTCAACACAAAATGACCACTTACTATTCAGTAGAGTAGGCAGCATTTCTCCAGAAGGGAATTTGTTATTGGAGATTGCTTTTATAAATGCATAATTTCCTTAATTCCTATATAATGATCTTTCCTGACTTAGTTATTGTTGCTCTAAGTGGCTAAAATAAACACTCTTGTTCATGTACTTTCAAATGAAAACATGAGTGTTCATGGCTTTATATTACTGAAGTTTTCCCTTATTCCCTCTACCCCCCCACTGTGCTCTTTTTTAAGACTGCAGTCTCTGGTCTCTGAGTACTTTGATAGTTTATACTTTCTTCTCATAGTGAGGTGTTGCAGTAAAAAAGCTCTTTTGGCAGCTACCAAAACATGTCACATTGACTGTAACCTTTTCAAAAGAAAATGCTCCAAGGAGCTTTGATTGTGTAAACAGTGTGTTCTGTCCTGAAAACAGGGACATTGTAAAAGGAGAAATAGCATAAAGGAAAATATTTTTTTTCTAACTTCAGTTTGATACTTAGAGGTGTCTCTGTAAAACCATTGGGCTGTGCATAGCTATTGCACAGCTCTTGCTAAGATAACTTAATACTTCTGGGAGTAATTCTTTTATTATTATGTCAAGAAGTATCAGGCCCAAAATGAGTAAATTCACTTGAAAAAACAAATATCTTCATACAGTATTCACATAGAAATGGTTATATATAATGTTTCCCATGATAAATTTTGTACTTCCTAATTCATTATTTTTCTTTACTTTCTCCCTTAATCACTGAATTTTGTGTACTTGACTTCTGCCTTTGGCTTAACAGAGGGAGTTACTGTTACTATTTTTGACATTATGTTGTCTTGCACAACCATCTTGAGCTAAAAATCAACATTCCTTCTGTTTCTAGCCATTAATTGCTTCAATTTCTACTATAAGATCATTCACTGTTTTTACAAAGATTTCCTGTGAACTGATAATGCTGTTAGGATCTTCCACAGCAATGTCTTAATTTATAACCCCGGGAAATTGAGCTATTTCATTGAACTACTTGCATCTTTGCCTCCAAATGGGACATGCATTGCTCCTGGTTATGTTTGACACAGTATGTACTACTTCACAGACTGTGATTTTGAGTATAACTTTCTGTGGTTCAGATAGAACATCCTTCTCTATTTTTCACACTTGTTATTGTTAAATCAACATGACAGAGGCAGGAGTGTTGGGATGGCTCAGGTGATTATAAAATATTAAGTCAAATGATTTAAATATAATTCACCAGAGTTATTACACACATCTGAAAGTGTATTTTTTACTGTCAGTAATTTTATAAGTATATATATGTTTATATATATGTATGCACATATACATACAAATGGTGCCATTTTTGTATATTAAGATTATTGGTCAACTATCAACTTCATATCTCAGAAAAGACCAATCAAAAAAAAAAAACCCAGAAAATAGAAATAATTCTACCTTCTATAAATTGTAAGTTGTATAACTTCATCACTTTACCAAAGCAGGAGATTTGCATTGATTCTCATTGTTCTGAATCTGATTCATAACTGAAAAGAGGGTTTTGAATCACTGGGTTATTCTCCCTAGCCCTTCCCAGCAACTTCAATTTGCAAAGAGGAAAAAAAGGTGTTTTTCACAAAATTCCTACCTCTTGCACATTCCAAAAAGAGAATAAAACACTGCAAAGGCAGATCACATATTTCTAAGATCATTTATTCTCACCAGAGCTGTGAATAAGCTCATGGAGCTTAGAATTTTATTAGTCAGGTAAAAAGGTTATACAGCACTCAGTAACACAGATTTTATGCACTTCCTCAAATGATATAATTAAACTTGCTGAAATAACAGGCCCTCATGTTTTTCCCTTGCCTAACATCTCCTTCGAGTATTTCAGCATTATATCCACAACTTCTAAAAAATTATTAAAAATTGCCAGCTTGAGACTAAAATAGAAATCTTGAGCTAAGCTGCTTCCACCCTGTCAGAATGCACAAAGTTTCATCATCTGTGCAGGAGAGAAAAGTTCACATTTCATCCCATGCAAATGATTTCATTTAGAGTCAGCTAGATTAAACCATGATGATATACCTGCAATATAAATGAACCTCCTTCACCTTCAAAGAACAGTTTATCTCCCTGAAAAAAAGATTTGCTGGCAATCTCACCAGTGGCCTTCTTGTTTCTGACTGTGCATATTACTTCTGAATATTCTAATTCTCTCTATTAACGTTAGGGCCACACACTAACTATTTAGAAAGTCATGTCCTCTCTGAGAAGGGAAACTGATTTTACTACATGTCACTTAGGAAGACTGGTGAGATATGACTTTGTCACAATGCCTTTGGTATTTTCAGAGGTATTCTAGATTACACATTGTCATCTAGGAACAAAGGTAACCAAGGAGTAGCATAAACAAAATAATTTTGCTACTATGCACTTCTGTTGCAAAAGGTGGATAACATATTAAAGTCTTTAGACTCTCCTACCTCCGAATTGGTAGTTAATAAGCTAGAGGTGAAGTAACTGAAACACTAAAGCAAAAAAAAAAAAAAATCTCCAATATGTTGCAATTTGTTTCTTTGGAAATAAAATTTATCATATATCATTTCTTAAGGAGAGTGCTCAGTGCAAAACCGATTCTTCTTCATTCTCCACTCCTCTCGTCTCGTCTACTCTCGTCTCCTCTTCTGTCCTCTCCTCTCCTCCTCTTTCTTTTTTCTTTTAGATACATATTCTTTTTTTTCTCTTTACTAAGAGTTTTCCCAGATTTATAGAACCACTTGAGTGACTTTATTGTATAAAAACTCAGTGACAGTCAATGCAAAATGTTCTGAAAAGCTTTTCAAAATATCTTCAGAGAGAAACTCATTTATCTTCAAACTTGTGGTTTAAAACAGACCTACATGAACACATTGGAATAGTGGAATGGGGAAGAGAGATAGAAAAAAAAAAGATCTGTAGACACATTCCAGTCATATCTGATGCAATTATTTCTCCACCAGGATACCTCATCATGTTATTGCAGCAGCGGTAAGATATCAGCTGTATTTTAGCTGCTCTCTTACTTTTTTCTTACACTTGCTTGTACTGCGAGGAAAAGAAAATTTGGAATATCCTGCAGTAACAAGAGAAGTCAGGTTTGGCTAGGTCCTCCAGAAGTCTTAATCCAATATACTGCCAGATGCAAATTTTCCAACTTGAATTTGAGGTTCAATTTACAGCCGATCATCTTAAAATCTGAACTTGGACTGGGTTTCATCTTGGACCTTAAATCTCCCTTCACAGTTTACAATCCTGGAAGCCACTAGACTAAGCTCCACTCCTTATTAATACATTCCGAGCCTGCAGCCTAATCTTTTGTTTCTATAATTTATGCACAAGGTCAGTTACCAGTGTTTCCAGTGTGTTCATTTTCCAATCATTTCTTTAGTTGCTTTCATTACTCACACCTATCCACTGTTTACCAAACACAACTTACAGTTTCTACCAGTTCTTTACCTTTATTGTCAAATTTTTATCACTGAATCACAGCTGAACCCAGGGGAGGAAGTTGTTATGTGCTACTGAAATAGATACCAGCTCTGCATTTTCAAAGAACAATGGTACACAAATGAAAGTTCTGCACAGCAAAGTAATAACTAATGAAAAAGAAAACCCTTATCCAGGAAAAGTCTTTACAATTCAGAAGGGATCTGAACTATTGTATGTAGTTAACCTATGTGGAGCACAGCATTAGCAGTATGTTTTGTTAATCAACATGTTGTGGTTGCTTTTAGAATGAAGGAACTATTATTGTTGCCAGCAAAGACTTTCCCTCCTTTAGGGACATTCTGAATACTGTCAGTGACCTCAAGATGCATTCGTTTGAATAAAATGTGCACATACATAAAACATTATTTCATTTTCTTTATATTGCTTAAAGGATTTCCCAGTGGCCAGGTAAATGGGTGTATGTATTCCGAAAAGCATATACCAAAAGTGACCAATAATAACCTCTGCTTCCCTTGCCTCTGTTAATTGAGTTCTCTAAACACTTTTCGTATGTTGATTAGTTCAGATTCTTACATAGTCCATTAGATGAAGGAGTGTTATTAGCTCTGTTTTACATCAAGGAGGAAAGTAACTTTTCTGGTGACAAATATTATATTAGAACAAAGAATTCCCTCAACTGATCACTCTTTTTCTATTTTGACTTTAAAATAAACAGCCAAACCAGTTGAGATCTTTTGCTAGATTCTGTGTTCACATCTTTTGAAAGAAGAAAAAAAATACAGCAGCCAGCTTCATAGTTCTGGAAGTGACTTCCATAGTAACTTCCATAGTGTTGGAAGTGACCTGCTGGAAAAGAAAGGGGAAGGAGAGAATGAATGTGGAGCTGTGACCTGATCTGTGACAGGGAAGCAAGAGGCTGGAAAAGAGATGTAAACAGGAATTTGCTGGTATTAAATGCTCTTTTCTTTCCAAAGGAATACCAAGAAACACAGAAAGAATTTGAAACCTCTTGAATTTTGAAAACATAGCAAGCTGTTTCAATATTTTTGGCCCAAATGTAATGACAAATGCCAGAACTGTATATACATACACACAAACATACATACATATCTATATATTTGAATTCCACTTTTCTCAAGACTCATCATACATTCAGAAAAGCCTATGCCTATACCTCAGGAAATGTTATTGGTAAATTATCAATGCAAAGATTTCATGATGAAAGTATCACAGATGAAAGTTGTTGCACAATGTCTACATTTGCCACTCTGTTGCTGAGGTTCAAGGTTCTTATGAGGAACTTTCCAGTGAACTGAAAATGCCAGAAACTGAAATAACACTGAAACACTACTTAGTTCTTAAATCATTTAAGAGTTTTTAAAAATCCCTTCCAAAACTCTGTCAAACATCCTTTGAAAGTTCTGCTTGGAAACATGAATCCAAAAATATTTTGTATCTCTAGAAATCTAGTGAAATACTATTCATCTGTCTTTTACCTTGGAAATTTCTTCTAGTGCCTTAAATATATAAATGTATATGCATATATATTTACATTTTTCCTTGTTACATTTCAACCATAAGAAAAAGCAGCTTTTAAAACATTATTTGTCTTTTTTTGTCTGTCTGTATTTTTATTTCTTGAGTCCGCTAGAACTTTTTCTTAGACTTCAGCTATTTTATTCAGGAAATATGGGATTAGGACTTTCTGGGGTTCTCCTGTCCCCTAATTTCTATGCTTCCTTCCCTCTCCAGCCCTGTCTGCAGCTAATCTATAATAAAGGTTAATTTTGAAAAGCCAGCTCCATAATATTTATACAATGAAGTCAAACACTGAATGAAACACACTTGTAAAAACAACAGTGGCCCTTTCCTTGTGCAATATAGGATGTGGTCAATCATTTGGCAATTCAGTTTTGGCACATCATGAACTATTTATTTGTTAAGTCCAGTTCTTGAGACTACAAAACCTCTGTAAGTTTTTTCTTTTCCTATTTTTTTTATTCCTTCCCACTCCATTCACTGGAAACTATTAAATTTACAAAGCCTGATGTTTATTTCACATTGAAACCTGTACTATCGTATCGATAAATATTTAATGGTGCTGGAGTTCAGTGGATATAGCCTCATATGTTTCTTTTAAAATGTGCTTTGTTACCTGGTGAGTATGCTGTGGTCAATTAAGCAAGAAAAAAACAAATCTAAAACAAAAACTTTCCACTAAAAGATGACACAGGGTTGAGTTTCAGTTTGAAGAGGGTGTGGAGGAAACAAGTAACCATATATTTTTCTGAGGCTCAGCCTCAGCACTGCAAACACAGTTCCATTTGTGATTGATAAACATCGGGGGCATTACATAGATGATAAAAGCACTTGCTTTGAGCAAATACAAGAACTAGAAAAGATAAAATACTATAAAGAAACTTTCAGAAATAGTCTAAAATTTTTTTGAGGAAAATTCACTTTTCTGAAGCCATATACCTTCTGTGAGGGTACCTTCTGAGATATTTTTGCAGAAATCTGCAGTTACAGACTATAAAAAACTCATGTAAAGTGATTTCAAGGCTTTCTGGACAAATTTTTTTTGAAATGTAATTTTAGATTTGAGATTTGATGTTAAATTATTTAAGCAGATATGGACATTTTAAACATATATTTAATTTCATGTTGTTCTTGAACCTATTTTAAATAGGAAGAATCAGCTCGGTTAAGACAAGACCAAACTAACAAAAAAAAGCACACACAAATATTCAATAGTAATTTTTTTTTACTTTTTATTCTTAACTTTTTATTTTTATTCTCCAGGTTCATTAATTCTCTAAACATACTTGGAAAGCTAAATTTCACCTCATCTAATTTTAAGTGTTATTTTCAAAATGTCTGAGAAAAGCTAATTTCTAGCAAGGAAAAACATCTCTTTTTTTTTTCAATAGGTTATCTATTGTTAAGTTTTAATGAAAGTCATATTAATGTCAATGTTATGTGAATGCAAAAGTCATATTAATATAATGTCCTAAACCTGAACACTGGTTCATATTTCTTAAGAAAGCTCATAAAAATTAGTAAACCTATACAAACTTTGTAAAGGATCAAAATGAAATACTTTTAATGCAGAAATGACCTACGGAAAAAATCTCTAGAAAATATTTTTTCTAGACAAAGATTTTTTCATTATATCCATTTTCATTGCTGTAAGCAATGTTGCCTTCTTATTTGTGGCTAAGACTTAGCAGCTAATAAGCTAACACTTCTACTCAACAAACTTAATTATAAACCAAATCTTTTAAGTCTAACTAACTGAACCACATTTTCAGGATGGATATTTTCTCTGCCTCTGTGGCTTTATTAGGCAAGGCCCATACATAGTTTTGGAAAGGTGCTAGGAAAGCTGAAGGAAAGGTGCTTCACATAGATGTAAAGGATAAAAAAATCATCCTGGAAAACAGCCTGATAAGGTTAAAAAAAAAGGCTAAATAAAAATCAAATAAAAGGACTCTTAACATTATAATACCAAAGTAAATGAAAAAAAAATCAACTTGAGATGAAGTTCCTGAGCTTTTATTTTCTTTACTCTTTTATTTCATTACTTATTGGGGGCTTTTTAACACGGTAACATAATGAAAATATAGGTTAAACTCAAAATTTTTATTATCCAATAAAGGACTACATATATGTACATCACTAATATATATCAGTAATCAGGGATAATAAATATCTCAAAATCTGCAAACATTCACAACTGGGACCAGAGATCTCCACAAAACAATTACAGATTGAATTTATGGTGCTGAATGTGGGGCAAAATACACTTGCAAGTATGTTATCAGTATAATCTCAAAGTTCTTATCTCTTCATAGATTTTAGTTAGATACTTAGCCTAATTTGAGTATTGAAAGCTGTAGATAATTTTGGAATCTACTGAACTACAAATAAAGTTTTTCAAATTAACCTCTTGCCAGGCTCTACAAATATCATCCAGAAAATGACCTCTAAACAAATAAATTGATTTTCCTACAACCATTTTCATACTTTTTCCCAAAACCTCAAATCACCATCATAGACAATGATCTGGGGTTTTCGCCCACCATTAATCTAGTGCAGTCTTGAACCTGACGAACAAATGGAGACATCTGCAGCAATTAATAGCGTCTGCTTTTCTCATTGAAAAAGAAAAGGCGATAAATATTTTTCCTTTTCATTCAGTTTGTAATTTCAGGGATTTAATGTCTGATTTGTAGAAGAAGAAGAAAATATATATTTTTACAAGAAAATATTTTTTTAATAGAAATCTGCTTTGTCTTGATATCATTACAAAGAGGAACTAGTCAATCCAGCTTTATGTCCTTTCTTAGCAGAGAAGTGAATATTTCTTTGCCTTCTTTTTACTTGCATTCTAAGAAGACAATCAGGATCCTTCGTGACTGTTCAAAGTTATAGAGAAGAACACCAAACAATGATATTTAATGTCACAGAAGAACTCAAAGCCCACTGAAGAGATGAAGCTGAAAAAAAATTCCCTTTTAATATTTTGCAATTTAAAATCAGCATCTCAAGGCTAGAGAACAGTTTAGAAATTGTATTGTGCATTTCTTTGCCTATATGAAAAAGAATGCTTTCATAAAGGCTGCAAATTGCAATGCAGGTGAGATGTGAACATTTTGTTCCTAAGATATTTCAGTTTTATCACAGAAACATTACCATTTTATTTCCTATTCAAAACAAACCACGGCTTTCAGCAACCTGAACCGAACAAGAATTTGCCTAGATGGAGCAGATATTCAACTTCTTTAATTGGTGATAGTTACATTTCAAAATCAGATGAATTAATGTCAAATCCCATTGGCTAAACAGGTAGGATATTATATCTTACAGGAAGACATCAGAGCAAGTACCTCACATGACTAAACTGCATGATTTTTATGCCTTTCACAGAGATGTTTATCCAGTTTTTCTGGCTCTGGTTTTAGTTAAAAGTGAATGCTGCCGTCTTTAATGTATTTCTAAACAGAATGAAATTATAGAACATTGTAAATCATTCAAGGCAATCTTTACCCACACGATTGCTAGAACATTTAAATTAGAATTTTGGGTTTAAATAAGAATATTCACTGAACCTCTGAAACTTGGGAGATTAACCTGTTACAATGAAGGATGTGTCTGTGTGTGTACATGGACAAGAATGAGAAAAAAAGAAGATATTCTCTTATGTGGCTACCTCACAGATCTGCTACAGCAGATAAAGTACATATTATTTTCTTTTGAGGAAGATATTCTGTAGATTAAAGGGCAAAAGTGTAAGACTTTGAAGTTTAGAGAAAAAAATTAGGTCAAATAGTGAATGCATGTAATTTTTAACATATTTATGATTCATATATTAATTCTCTCATTTAACTACTTTCATTTTCTTTGCTATAGTCATTAATTTAGCACTGGTTACCTTAAATATCTTCACTGGTAGGTCCTTTAGAATGTAATTAATAAGGAAAGTCAAGGAAAGAATATCCACAGTGGTGATGACTGGAAATTTAAGCAAGAACTAGTGATGTTGATATTATCTAAACTCTGTTTAAAGTAACATACCTAAAACAAAGTGTTCACACTTCATTTTTGTGTGATCTATCTTTGTCTAGCTTTGTATATCCTCTACAGAGGATCTAAAATTCTGCGAATGACTTACAGGTGAAAACAAGATTGGCTCATTTCAGTGTTAAATATAGCTGATCCTTGCATGGTATATTCTTAAGATTTGTAGTGAATGGTTCATTTTGCATTACTAAGATCATCATGATGAGGATTACTACCAACCTATGGAATCTCAGAGCTCTACTGTACAAGAGGGAGCTGTACAAGCAGAGCTGTTCAGGTCCCACTGTATGACAGATGCAGTCATCACTGCACCTTTTTTTTCTCAGGGTAGGGTAGGAGAGGGATAAATGAAAAATATGTCCATTTCCTAAAGTAGCTGAATTACTCTGAAATGGGCCATGTAGGTGCCTATATCTTTCTGATCTTACTAGAAAATATGTGTGGGCAGGAAGAGATGAGACTGGAATTTTTCTATAATAGTGCTCTCCAGAGGCTCACAAATATAGTCAATTGAAATTGATTTATTTGTTCTTACTGGTCTCCTATTCTGCAGTCAAAATTTGTCTTTGCTCCTTTCATATTATTCTTGACCTTTTTGTGAAACACCCAGACTAATACAGATAGTTCTCTTTAACATTTCAAGTAAGCCTTTTTTATTCATTTAACAATGTTTTATTGTTTGTTTGTTAGTTTTTTTTCCTCTTTTTGGTCTTGTTTTTGCCCTTCCCTTTTAGCTATTGATTTATAATTTCTCCAGAGACTTCAATAATGGTAGAAGAAAATATTGGGTTACTTTGAAGAAGAAGAATATTTTACAATTTATCACATTCCACTGGCGATCCTAAGGCACTTGCCTAACAAATGATCTAAGCATTATGGTTCTTCTTTGTGACCAGGCAATAAAGCTATCCCCTTTGTGCAGATGAAGCAGACACACAGAATGACATAGAAGTGGTCATGCAGCAAGCCAAAGAGAGCATTTCATATAATAGCAAAGAATCCACATTTGGTCAGAAGCTAAAGTGGAGAACGTAGTCTTCATATTCAAACCGCCATATCACCGTGACAAAATATTTAAGTAGAAATGGAAGTTTTTTAAAAAAAAGTAAAAATCTGAACAAAGCAGTAGAAAATCTTACCCTGATATTGGCAGAGAAACAAAGGAATTGAGAGCAAATGTTCAGGTTGTTTTCTGCTCATTGTGTTTTTGATCTATATTTTCTCAAATAAGTATGGAAAGCAATGCATTATTATTAGCTAAATGAAGCACATCAGTTACATCTACAAAGTGTTTGTCTATGTGGAACTATCATATTTGCAAATGTGAGTTTGTCATGACAACAATGGTTTGGCCACTGCCCATGAGCATCAGTAGGGGCACAATTTCAGGTATGTGTCATTACAGCAGCTGCTACCTCAGACTTCTTATTTATTCTGCCCACCACCTGCCTGTATGGACAGCAAGCCAGTAAGATGCTTTGCTACTCCTATCTTAAAGAACATAGGTTAAGCTAATTAACTGAAAATTTTACAATAACTATGACTGGTTCTTTATACTAAGTCCATTGCTTAAAATTAGTAGTCTTTGACAGATTTTCCAAGCTCCCTGTGGAGACCTTTCAACAGGCACATGTTCTCTCTCTGCGGCCCACCTCTGCTGAAAATACAAGGAAGGATGGAAAATTGTGCTGTTAAGGGACAAAAGTCCAAGAACAAGAAAAAAAAATATGAAAATATGTGAAGAAAGGGAGCAATCCAGAATAACAGATGTGAAGTATTTTAAATGCATGCAGCCCACTACTTTCCTGGCCAGAAGAAGACATTGTCTTGCCCTCTGACAGTGCAATTTAATGTTTGTGTTTGATTTAGGAGCAGAACTCCCTATTTGCTATAGGAAGGCACCAGATGCCAGAGGACTCCCACTCTATATATTTTACTTTTGGCTCAGAAATGCATTTTAGTAGTCCATAAATTAATTTTATAGAAGATCTTCAAGGTTCAAACACAAACACTTGGGGAAGAGTAGAAAATCTTGAGCTAGATGACAGAGCTAAGATCACATAGTTCTCTCCTGTTTTACAGAACATTGCTACCATAACTAGGGGCTAAAGAGTGGAAAAGATATATATTTTATACCAATTTTAGTACCTCAGCTACACTTCAGGAAAAAAAAAGTAACTAGAAATACAAATATGAACAGACTGAAAGAATTATCATATTCTCAGTTTTGTAAGTTGTGAATCTTTCTATATCTTCCACTCCCTTCTCTAAGACAAAAAAAATCATTAGCTGAGTCCTCAATTTCTGAGTTTTGATTTTAAAATATCATACTATTTTGTGATTGTTTTTCTTAAGTATTTTTGTTTGTTTGGAGCATTTTTTTAATTAGATTTTTAATTTTGTTATTGTTACAACATCTATTTACAAGTTTTTCTTCACAATCATTGGTCTTGGAAAGAGACCATGGAAAGACTTGACTATTGCTCATACCAAAAGTGTCAAAAATTTCATGTGTAAACTTTATCAAGTTATTTAAGCATGGACACTGTGAAAAAATGACTCACTTTTTTAATAAAATTCCCAGTCTCTTGGGCTGTTTTATTCCACAAGTTATCTAAGAATGGCTATAATTCAAGAAACTCGCTCATCTAAGTAACTTTCAGTTATGCTTTAGTTGTAGAAGCTTTGTGCATATCTGAGTAGACATACCTAAGTTACGTTAGGTTAACATATTAAGTAATGCTGTAAGTTTCAAAGGCTTTGATTATAAGCTTTTCAAAATAATTTTTCATTCTATTCCTGGACTTCTAGTAAAGCAGGATCCAGAACTATTTTCACTACTTGGAATACAACTTCCTAAAGCAGTCACAACTACTTCAAACACAGGCTGTTAAAACAGAACCACTGAAAGCAGGATTTCATTACATTGCCATCTAGTGTCAACGTCTGTATATTCTTTGACTCCAGCTTCCAAGGTATATTTGTGCACTCTATCCATCTGACATCTTATGTGAAAGTTATCATTGCTCGTTGCTATCAGAGGAAAACAATCCAGATAATTAAGTAAAAACTGTGGTCTGACTCATCGCAGCTGACTTCCTTTACTAAATTACATTTTGACTACCTTTCTGTAGCATGTGTGATATCGGTTCCAGTAGTCCCTCAAACCATTTCCAAGACAGTTTATAAAACAGATAACAAGCAATATAGGAATCAGGCACCACTGACAAGAACAAAAATTTTGGTTTTAGTGGCTTTGATTCTCTTCCTGATGTGATAAACTGTGTTACCTTGGGTACATAGCTTACACTTTTTTTTTTTCTCCCAAGTATTCCATTGTGAAATTCAGCTCAGATTATCTTTTGAAAGAGTATCTGAGGTTCAATTAATGAACGTCATTGTAAGCAATTTTTAAAAAATGCAAATGAAAGTACCTATGGATAAATGAAATATTGCTATCTTTAACATTATTTTTTTGCTGGTATGATGCTTTTCCCATTTTATTGATGCTTTTCCCATTTTATTGATGCACACCTCCCTCAGATACTACCCAAAACAAATTTTTCCCACAGAGGAAGGAGGAGCACAGAACATCTATGTTTTCCAGATGTGAAACTTTGCCCATTGTAATGGTGGGACCTTCATTTCTACATTTTCCCAGTTTCTGAGGGCCAAGTTTTAGTTTATTTTGCTCCCCTGTCACAGACTTTCTTTGCCAAGTCTGGAGTCTCAGGACATCTCTGGACAAGAGAGATCTAGAAAAGTCTTAGATATAGAAAAATATCTTAAATAAGATAGAGGATAGCAGAGAAGCAAGATTTCCTACAACAGTAGCTGTCCTTTTCCTGAGAGTGTTTCCAATGAGTGTTGATTTCTCATTGTTGATTAACAAGCATTTTGAACAATGAAACTTGTACAAAAATATTGTTGAAGAAAAAAGAAAATCTAAAGTGGCTCAAGAAGCACTACCACTTTCAGGTAGAAATATTCATGTATAATATGACACTCTTCTCACTCAATACTTGAAAATATCTATCAAATGATCTCTCTCAAAAAGAGTCTGACAGTTCTTAGAGTGCATAGAAATCTAAACAGCAGAAACCTGTAAGAAAAAAGTATTTCCTCAACATAAACATGCTCAGTCCCTGGAAGATTTGAGAAAGATCTCAGCTCTATATTTCAGTGACGTGTTACCTTATATTTTTTTCTCTTCTATATGTGACTGCTGACCCTTTCACCTATTTGCCCCTCAAGGATTTCTAATTACAAAATTCAAACAAGCTATGGTTGGCTTGGATTCATGATTCCCTAACCTGCTCAGGAACAGGAAGATCCTTAGAAATTTTGACCTAAGTACTACCTCTTTTTTTTTTCCTGTTTTTAAATTTTTTTCTTTAAATTGTTTATTTCCATCTCTCCACATGCATGTAAAAAATGAATGATGAATACCTGATTCTAATTTTGCTGGTCCTCTAGAGCAGACCTATATAGTTAAGTGAGTCCAGACAAGATAAGATTAGATCAATGATTCTTATGAATAGGAAATGTAGAAGTAGTTCAGATTTAATCATAGAAAATGGCTAAATGTTTAGATCTTTGGGCTATGTAAAATACAACCGCTATTACATTTCTCTTGGTTTTAGTAGAAAGGTATTTGTATAAAAATATACATAATCTTCCCAAGGTAAAAGGACTTATTCAATCCTTAGGGGCAAGATTTAAAGCCAGTATTTGCCTCACTGATTCTCTGCTGGCTCTGTTCCTTACTGGCAGTGTACCTCCTCTTGAGCATTCAGTATTGTTTGATTTGAGTCTCCTTAATTACTGGCTGGAGTTTTTGAGTAGATATCCAGAATTCCTGGAAGGTTTGAAGACCAACAGCAATAGCAAGCATCACCTGATATATGATAGTACCAGGTCCAAATTTCCACTGCAAGCAGATAGTTTTCAAGAATGCTAATCAGTGTTCTAAAACCCTGAAAAACAGCAGTTGGTGAAAATTACCTCCTTTAGAGAAAGAACAGCAAAATCAGAATTTTGTAACTAAGAGAATCTCAATATGAAACATGAAATTAAACAATGTAGAGAACTGCCTAGCCTCTTTATTTTTAATAGGGTATTTGAGAATGAGAGATCCTCCTGAGTACGTCACTGAACTGTAAATTCTATTATATTTTTCTGATCACAGCTTTCCTTTCCTCTCAGCCATGTCATGACCTTGAGGAATTACAGCCATTTAATCAGCATTTCCCTGTACAGTCTTGAAGCAGTGATACCAAAATTTATTTTCAAAAGTAACAGTTGAATTCATTTACTCCATTGCCTTCTGTATAGTAGTACTTTACAAATAAGCTGAAGTTTACCCTTCCCAAAAAGGCAGTGCTTATCTGCCCAGTGACCTTCTAGGTTTGTTGTTAGCATTTTTTGGTTTTGTTTTTTGGCAATTTATAACAAATAGTTCAGCACCATTACAGTCTTGAAGCTCAAATCTCCTTAGAGAATAACAGAGGATTAAAATTGGAACTATTTGCAATTTGCAGGAAATATTTGCTTCTGGAATGTTTAAAGTGGACAATCTGTGATCAGTCTCCAAATAAACTGTACAATTTTGGAAGTTAGCTGGCAAAATGATGTTTTTCCCATAAATTTTCCTGCCACATTATGCCTTTAACTGTGCTAGGAACTGTGCTAGCAAACTAGCTATGGCAAATTTTAGTTCTTCCATACTATCTCCCTGGTGATTTTTTCCCCAAAATTTTTCATTGCTTGTTTTAATCTATTTTCAAAATAAATTAGAGAAACAGACCTATTATGGTATAAATGGGTGTATTTACACCTCTATGCAGTGCAAAACTGAGTTGAGCTGGAAGCCTATTTCCATTATATGGATGGCAGCATGTTTTTGGTCACTGCAGAAAGCTCTACTTGGTAGATCTAAGAGGATTTTACAGGTGCTATTGCACTTATAGAATATTTAGATCTCCCTTCAGACCATGGATTCTGCGTGAAGCTTTATTATCTACATCTACTGCTATCCACCTACCTATCCCTTTGGAAATATCATGCACAGCAGTGGCTCTGACATTACCTGACTCGTTGACAAATGAAGGTAACCAGAGCTTATGTTCTTGCTGAGTTTGGATGATCTATATGGCAGTGGATATTTATAAACTTGTATTTCAGGAGTATCTATTATCTTAATCATTACGTGATCCCCACACTCTCCTAAAAATAAACATAGGCAGAATTCTGTGATTCTGTAATTCAAGTGTGTGAGGCAAGAGGAGAGGAGGATATTTATTTCCAGCGCTATGCTGTAAAATCCATTCTCTGCTGTTGTCTCATACAGAAAAATCATAATATAAGTTGTAAAACTAAGTCCCAGAATAGGCTGAAATATTCCTTGAGAAATTAAAGTAGGTGGTGACTGAGCTTGTAGAACACAGGATTTTAATGAATGAGTTTTAGGGAAAATGTCATACTTAACAAATGGAAGTTAAAAAGAGATTTGATGGCATATACCATAAAGTTCAGTTTGAATAGTTGAACGGAAAATGTTTTTATAAGGAAATGTTTCATTATAAACTCCAGAACTGTAAAAAAGGAATAAAGCCATTCTTCAAGTAGGACTTTTGGGAGGGGAAAGAAATGTCATACTTTTTAAGTTATGATTTTTACCACTCTTGGGAAAAGAAAACGGTTTTTTGAGCATAGAAAGAAAGACAAAATAGCCCCATGACTAGTTTGAAAGTGAGGATTTTTGGTTTTCTTTTCAACTTCTTCCAATCCTGGAAATTTGTTTTATGCTACATCTGAAAATGATCATTGAGAAAAAAACAGAACACTTCTTTGGCATCAGCTCTACCACTGATACTTGGGGAAGAAGAGGGGATTTTCAAGTATAACTGCTCATTAACATTAATGAGAGCTAGGTAGGTAAATTCTAAGCTCTTCACAAGAGAAGAATAGACTCTTTGGTTTGTGTTTCAGTAGAAGTTTTACAGAGAGTATGCACACTTGCACTGACAATAAATTCAGTTTAGTTCTGTGTATTCACAAATATAGAGATACTCTTTCTTTTATGTAGGCATAGGTAACTGTAAAGAAAACATAAGCAGGATTGCAAATTAAGACACTTGGATTTAAGCAAGTTGAGATCAGACCCTACTGTCACAAAACATGGCCACTCTCATTTGATGTGATTGCACTGTGCCTCAATTTTGTACCAATAGACATAACAATGTTTCCTTTCATTCACACTTCATTTGTCTTGACATTTTAGATTGTCAGCTCTTTGGGATTCGGGTATGTGAAAGTCAATACATATCCAAGCAAATGTAAAATAATCTAAATTAGCTATAATGCATCTGTATCATTTGGGAGTTTCAAACTGTTGAATTAAATTTGAGATTATGCTTATTGCTGTATATCAAGACACTTTTTTTTTTTAATCTGTATTTTGGATTTAATTTCTTCCAGAATTGTTAATTTACCTGTATAATGTTTGCCTTGCCAACACGAACTGGTAACTTATCAACGCTTTTACATAATCTCCAGAAATGACATATACTTAAGAATTTTATAAAACCATTTTCTACCTGAGTTTCATAGGAAAGGAGTATCACAGGGCCATAGGATAATTTCATTTGGAAAAGATATTGGGAGGTCTTTCAATCTCTTGCTCAAAAAAGCTTGATTGGAGGTTAGACCTGGCTTCTCTGGGCTTTTCCACTTGGCTTTTGAAAACATCCAGGAATAAACACTGTACAATCCCTCTCAGAGCAACCAGACTGACTGTCCTCATGGAGAGAGGTGCTGAACCTCTCTCATTTCAGCTTGTGTCTAAACCTCTTCAGCTTGTGTTGTTGTCCTCCCACCTTGCACTGCTGTGAGAAACCTGACTGTTTTTTTTACAACCTTCTTGTCACTACTGGGGCTACCCTTAGGTAGTCTCAAATCACCACTATCTGCAGCTGAACATTCCTTCAGCTGCTCACAGAGCAAGTGCTTCAACTCCAGACCTCCTTGGTGGATATGTGCATGAATCAATAACAGAGGTAATATATATATTTTCTCTTTGCTCTGGAAAACCACACAGAAACCAAGTAGTGAAAGATTTGATTTTTGCTCACAAATTTCACATGAAATCAAGATAGGGACTTGGACACAAGTTAAGTTTTGGTCATGATATAACAAACTTTAGTAAGCTCTAGTTTTCAGGAGTAGCTGATATTTTTTGAATTGAAGCAGCATCTGAGAATAGACGTCTTGTACTCTGTCATGGAGAGTTGCCTTCAATTTTATCTTCTACTGTTTTCTTTATTGAAAATTAAGAGTAAATCCTAATGAAAGCTGAGATTTATTCTCTGGGTATAGCAATAATAACTTCTAAATACCTCGTGCAATAGAACTTTCACTTCATACAGATCAAATCTATATATGGCATGTGTTATATACCTCCCTGAGAGTTCTTTCCCTGTGGAATGTCTGTACAACTAAGACTGAGAGCAGGAATTAGAAAAGAGAATGTTAATTTATCCAAAATATGTTTAATAACACTTAGTATAACATGAAACAAACTGTAGAGGCATAATTCTATGCATGGAACAATTGCCGCAGCATATGAGAAAAATGAAACAATAAAAAAGTCTGAGTGACTGTCACAACTGCTTTCTAGATTTCTTTAAGTCACTGCTGGAAATTTTGAAAACACCGGTTTTGTAAGGGAGGTGATAATTTTAAACCTCTTTGACAGAACCTGAGCCTTCATAAATCATTTTTTGGGGATAACTGTGAAAGGAAAGAAGCAAAAGAAAGATTCTACCACATTCTTGGTTTACAGAATAAAGTATCAGCCTGATGGCATTCAGAAAGTCATGGCAAACATCTGAAAAATAATCTCAGTGATAGTAAGTCACCTATAACATTTAATGAGAGGAAAAATAATGGACTAAAATAAAACTGCAGAAACTGGAGAAAAAAAATGTCTCATTTATATAAAACTTTTCTAGTTAGGACTCAATTTGCATTATGGTCTAGCTATAAACACGTCTTTCCTAGCCTATTTTCTTTTCACTTTCGTCTTTCTCTACATTAAACTGAGAGTCTGAATCTAGACTTAAAGTAATTTATGTACATATATCTCCCCACTAGATACTAGACTATCTAGTTTGTATTACCTCTTTGGATGTGTTATACTAACATTTTGGGGGTTGCTTTCCCTAAGAAACTGATTTAGTATTTTCCTTTTATTTTTTAATCCTCTTGATTCATATATTTATCTCTTTTTAACCTTTCCCACTATCTCAAACACTGACTTTCACCACTATTTATAATCTCCTCAGATCTTAATTAACTTATCCCTGGCCTTGAAATTGTTTGATTTATTAATTCCAATATTATTTTTCCAAGTAACTTTTCCGTAAGTGCTGGCCATTCTCCTGAAAATAAATATCACACCAGGCAGCTCATTGAGAGAACATAATGCCAGTGACCAACTGAATTACTTGGTTAAATGATGTTGTTTCTACTGAGAGTCTAATGCATTAACCTCAGACCTTTCCAATATTTAATAATTAAAAATATTGCAATTCTTCTTGTCCTTTTGGTTCTTGAAACTGTTGTTTTGATGCAAGCTCTTTTCCTTAATTATTTTTTTCTCTTCTCTAATTACAAAATTCTGTGATTCAATCTGATTATTTTATGTAATAACTATCATGTATCTAAAGTAGCTAGGATTATTATATACATCTTATGTCTACTGTCCTTTAGAGGATTTTATTCACATATTTTAATTTCTACTGATTAATTTTGTGTCTATCCTATATAGTTAGACAGGCTTACTGATTTAGTTCACACGAACTGATCATTTACATTAAACTTTTTTTCTTATTCCACAGAACTGCAAAATGTCATGCAGTTCCAAGCATCTTTTTAAATACCTTTCTTATGCTAACATCCTTACTGCACAGTCTGAAGTTTCAAGTCTCCATGAATTTTATAATCAGTTTCAGAAATAAATATAACCTTCTAAAGCAAAAAAAAAAAAAAAGAAAGCTCTCCTTCATGAACAATCCTGTCTTGAACATCATTCTCATATTCTTTTATAAAATATTTTTTGACCATCAGCAGATACTGGTAGTTAGATGAGGAATGCGAGCAGCTCAGCTGACTCTATTTGTGTCCAAAACTTTTTTACAAATATCTGTTTTGAACCATGGATGTGTTTTGAATGCTTCATTTATATGCTGATGAAAATGTTGATAAAGAAATCATAGTAGTCAACTAAATCAATTGTCAGTCTATAACAATATTAAATCAGGCACAAGCCTGCAGACATGTGATACACTCTTGACTAGTGGAAGGACTGGATAGAGTGATGACTTGATGAGATTACCAATAATTTGTTAATTTATAACATTGCTACCTAAAGATGGAGGACTACAGAATTTACGAAAGCTAATCTTATGTTTCCCCAAAAGGACTCTATAGCATGAGGTGGGTGCATTTCTTATATTTTCCCAGGTGCAAGAACTTGTGAGATAGTATACCCTACAATAAATATACAGAAGCTAAGAATGTTTTACTTACACTTAGGTGTTAGAAATCTATTCAAGATTTGCTTCTATTATATTATTTTTAGATATAATATATAGTATTTTAACACAGAATATTAAGGCCTCCACAGTTTTAATATTCCCATTTGACTATATAAGCAGTGCATAGAAATCTAAGTGACCCTACTTGTGTAGTGACAAGATGTTCTCCCAAAGTCCCTTCCAAGCTCAGTCTGTGGTTCAATGATTCTGTCACTGCAGTGTTCATGCATAATGCCTACCACAGATTAAAGAAACTTAACAGATCTTTGTTTCTTTTTTGTTTGTTTTATTCTTTCAGTGTGAAAATGTTATTCAGAAAAGTTTCCACTTTTTTCCTTGGCATGGACATTTAAAGTGAGTGATATTAAAATAATCTGTTTCAGAGAAAGAATACATGCTCAAGTAGGATAGTAAAGCAAGATTTTCATCACATGGCTGGATAGAGTTTTATAAAAAATTGACAAAATAATTTTTCCTTAACTGTGTGCATTAGCCCTCAGGGCGTTGGTTGTACAATGAGTAAAACTTAAATTTGGGGAGTAAAACTATATTGTACACATATGTAACGCAATAAAAGTGAAACAGCAGAACAAAAGTTCTAATATAGGCTGCAGGGCAACATCCTAGGATGAGAATGGAATTCCTTTGAGTCTGGAATTTCAGGAAAATCTAATAACTTACTTATCATGTGGCTGTGAAAATCTTATTATTTTCATCATTTTCCAGTCTATCTCTTGCAAATATTTTAGTAAGAATGATTTAAGTTCATCCTGGAGTAGCCAGAATCCATTTAGGCTCTAGAAACAGATAGAAAACTATAGAAGTTCAGCACATTCCTCTTATAATGTAAAGCAGACAAGAATATGGTGCAATAGTGATGCATTCTTAGCATTTCCCCTCTTCTTTTGAATCCTTCTGTTTTATATATTATATGATTTTATCTGAACGAGAAATTCCTAACTGTGCAAGCGTGGTTCAGGGAAGTAACAGAGGTAACAGAGGGAAATCAAAGTTTCAGTCAATTCTACCTGAAGGAAAATTAACCTTTACATAAGACTAATACTTGGAAAATCTTCTTTAGAATGCAGATAATACTTGGGCGACTGGACTTGCAAAATGATTTTTCCAGTTATAATGTGAGATTTCCTTTTAGAACAATTATTTTGAAATTACATGATTACAGAGACAGTATTTAAGATATGTAAAAGGAGACTCGAATTTCTTTTGCTGACTGCCATTTCAGGTTGCTGGTAGTTTTTGTTTAAATTGTGACCACTTTCTGTCAGATCTAAGTATGATGTGTTGCACACTTAAGGATTGATAACCTATATATAACATAAAAGACAATAGACAAATACAGAAAGGTGGCACACTAACGTAGCAAAGAGTATGTGTTTCCCCTAGGTGTTAACTTGTTAAATCTGATTCTTTTTCTAAAATGGTTTCACATAGATGTGTTTAGCGTAAGTCACAAATGAGTGATGCCTATCAACTTTAGTGAAACACAAAAGAGAGATCAAAATCAAATATTTTAATTGCTCCTTGCAGCTGTTAAGCTATAAGATGGTGGATTCTTCTGTCTTTAGTTTGCCATGTTTTGTGAAAATAACTTCATAACATCACACATCAAACATAATAACAAAAAAAAAAAAAAGAGTTCAGTTCTGAGATTCTGGAAGACAAAACTCCAAAGATCTCTTTTTATTTTTATTGGCCCACACTTTTCATTATTAACAGACTGCTAGTGGGTTGCTGAATGCCTAGGTTTTCAGAAATACAAATTCCTTTTTGATGCTTATTTGGAATATGATTATTTGATTTAAACATTATACCCTACGGCCTGTAATGTGTATAGACTAAATTGAACAATTTTAGGTAACATATGTAGGGCAGCAGACAGAGCTTCCATTGAAATCAATACTAGGAAAAAATGCTTCAACTGATATATCCTGTCTATCTGCATTTGATTTGCTGAATGCATGATTACACGGAACTGTTAGCTTTGTTTACTTTGCACTGACTGCTACTGTGAATTGTTAACTAATTGTGCATTTGATTTTTAAAGAGAGCTAAATGCATACTTTACAATAATTTTGGATTTCATACATTATGTATCTGTAAAATATGTTCTGCAGAGTTAGAAATTTATTCTGTGTATGATTTTTTTTTTCTTTCTTTTTCAGTTAGTGGCCAAGTTATTATCTCTGTGAAAGATGAGTTCTTAACAGGAGTACATGGTTGGGGAAAAAAGAGAAGACAGTTCAATTTTTAGGAGTTAAATGTCATAGGCAAGATCAAAAGGGTTTTTTTTAGGAGTGTGATATCTAGGTTAGACCTTGAATGCTGTAAAGCCCACGCAATCTCTCTCTTGGAGGAAGGTTTGCCACTGCATCTAGCACTGCAATAACTAAATGATGCTTATATGCCTACATCTTAGAGTCAGATCTCTTAGTTACCTAAATGAGGACTCATTCTCCATTCCAGTCTTCCTCCAAAAGGTTAGAAATACCCATTCTGAGGGAAATCTGAAAGGTAAATAGCATCCCAGGTCCCTAGGAGGTGTAGAATTATTTATAGGAGTCAAGCAGTGTCATCGTTAGTCCTCATCATTAGTTGCCTGTTAGTGGCAATAGCCAAGAACCAATGGTTTGTCTCATGTTCAGTGACAGAAATGTGGGATGGGTGTACTCATGAGATGATTATGGGACTCAGGTGTCACTTTGGCTGACAAAGAGCCCATTCAGAGTCAAGAATTATCAGGTCAGTATGGAGTAGTGCATGCCTCAAGAATTAAACCAAACAAGTAGATGAGGATTGTACAGGTTTTGTTTTTGTGTTATGTATGTACTTTTATTGTAAATGATATGTAATTTCATTTAGTTCTTCTTTTAGATATTGAAATCATTATATACAAATAGAGAAAAGCATATATAAAGAATTGATTTTTGTGCCCATCATATCCTGTTTATGCTCAATCTTTTTTTTTTTTTTAAAGTAGCATACCACTATATATATCAACAGATTTGTGAGAGATATCATTAAGAATACAAAGAGAAGAAAGTCAATAATATGACTGGAAAGTTAACTGGTAAATTTCAAATTTGGAAAAAAAAAAGTTTGAGACTTAGCTGATTCTTATTTTGCTTGAATCACTTTGCTAATCCCTATAAAAATATAAATCATTTGTATTTAAGTACCTGGAGTTTTTTATGCCTTATTAATATGTTCTTTCTGGAGACCATTAAATCATCCTGCAATAATACTGTCCTGGGTAAATGTAAGCAATATGCATTTACAAGAGGCTGATGGTCAAGACTATCTGAAATGTGTCCAATAACCACAGAAACAAGATCTAATTAAGGTAAATACTGGAGAAACGTGTTAAATCTGCCAGGTTTCCCATTATAATATCAGGCAAAAATTTTCCCCTAGGTACTACTTGGCATAAGAGTTTTCAGGTCTGAAAGAAAGTAAAAAAAAAAAAAAAGGTTCAAATGCTCAAAAAAATTTGAGTCCCAAAAATATGTCCTAAGATTTATTTATTTATTTATTTATTTATCATAGCAAATAGTCCAAAAAAATTCTGGTCTTGCTGAGCGCTTTTATATAACAAGTCAGATCAGAAGTCTCTGAACAGAAAGTCTGTTATTTTAGTTCAGATTTATTAAATATTTGAGGGTATGTTCTATCCATTTGAATGTATAGATAACCTTTCTACTTTGTTTTATATTGCTATTCAGGACTCCTGACTTTGGGAGTAGAAAGATCTCTGAAAGAAGGATGTTGTAGCAGTTATCACGTCATTGTTTTAGTCCAAGGTCAGATATAGCTGAGTCACTGACCTATCTGTGCTCTGCAGATGGAATCAGTGGGTTGGTGTGGTCCTCTGCCCAGGTCTTCAGGTGGAAAGTGGTCATCTCCTCTCTTGCCCCCAAAGTGTGCCAAATGCTACAATTGGTGGAAAACAATCAATATAGTCTGAATATTACCACTTAAAGAACCTTTAATTTTTTCTTGGGTTACATTGCTATAGCAATGACTAATGACACACTTAACTTTTGAGAAAGCAGAGAGAGCCATATATTTCAACAATACGAAGTATAAACCAGAAATCCAAAATCATTTTCATGGTTTTTAAATAGGTGAATATTTTTTTCTACCAGATTTGCAGACAGCCATAAAGGTGGAAAGAGTGACCAGGTGACCAGTTTCTCTATATTCAATCAAGAGACATATGGATTGCAAGCAGTAAAAAATTTCCTTGGGAGAAAAAAAATAAGGCTGTTTTTTGCACTAATGGGTAACTTTGAACATTTGGCTATAACACAGTTCTGGGGAAAGAACTGCTGAAAAAAAGCTTTCTCATATGGTATTTCTCGAGTTGGAGTAGAAAAAGCTTTAAGTTTTATGAGAAAGATTATTCTGTGGTGAGTCATGCCCCAAATGTGAAGGCCTACTTATTGAAGAGAATCTTTTTGGTACTTATCTCTAGGAAAATTTGGAAGTGGGATTCTCAGCCATGCTTATTTGCTTCTATCCTCCATCCTCTTGGATAAAGGTGTGTGGCAGTTGCCAAAGTGGGAAGAGCTCTAGCAATCCTTGCCACCTGTCTCAGCAAGATGTTGTGCATTTGAGCAGCTCTAAGTCTTCTGTAATTTTGTTCACAGACAAATCAGGTCTTTCCAATATGAAAGCCTACTTAGGCTGTGCAGGAAGATCTGTTATCTGAATCTGTGTTATTCACAGTTATCATTATCCAAATTACATGCACGAGGTATAACAGGATTTAAAGAGAATTAATAAACTACTAAAGGTGTTTCTAGGACATCTTTTTAAATATTTTGGTGTCTTTTTCTAACCAGGTATTTGATCCCCTGTGCTCAGACAAACTTAGTTTGGAAACCAGGGGTAAAGACAGCAAGAATTATAAAAACAGAAAAAAAGAACCTAGCAGACACCAAAGAAGAGATGTATATTTATGACTGACTAGAAGTGGAGAGCATCAGAAAAACATCAGTGATTTATAAAACTTATTCAAGCACAAGAAGAATAGAAAAAAAATCCATGTTTGTGAGAGAAATCAAAAAGACAATATGAGAGAGTTTTGGCTGTGTAAGTCATTGCTTAGAAGTGGGAGCAAGAACGCCAAGTACTGCTGAGAATTCAGAGATTACAGTGGTCTCTGAAACAATAGCAAAAAGACTCCTCGGTCCATGGTTATTTGGTGATAAAAATATACTAGAAAGCAAAAGAATTCTATGAACTCTTGTCAGTTTTTTCATGTACTAGTAATAAGCGAGAAATGTTCTCCAGTGCACATGATAATGAGTAGCAGAAGCTCATAGCAAAAGTGAATTGGCAAAAAATATGGCAAATCTCAAAACAAAACTGTTGTTCAGTACAAGATCATACAAGGACAATATATTTCCAGTAAGTTTTGAAATGCAAGAGTCAGCAGCTTTGACCTACTAGAAGTGACGGAAGACGTGAATCCCAGAGCCAAAGGCAGTTATACAGAATCAGTGGCCAGTGGGCTTTTCCTTTCTTGGCTTCAGCAGCTCTGATGACATCCACCGCAACTGTCTGAAGTCAGTAACTCTTACATCAAAGAAAATCCCCTAAAATCCAATCTGTTGGCAGTCAACTTAGACCACATGCTCTATGAACACACATTTCACACTATTCCTGCTTTCCAGAACAGTTACAAGTCAGTGTTCTAAATAGCATTCATTGCAGTAAACTCATCTTGATCAGGGATATCTGCAGTAGAATGTTGCAACCAAGGGTGCTTGAAAATATCCAAAGTCATTCTTGTGTAGACAAATACAGAGGAAATAAAGAATAACAGAGAAAGAGTTAAAGGAATATTACTAAATCAAGAAAGAAATGCTTTTGTAAATCACGACAGATTAAGATTTATTTCCCAAAATATTAATAAAATAAGATTGATAACATTTTAAAAAATAACTTTAATAATATTTTGAGTGTTTTAATATATTTTTAGGAAATTTTAAGCCGAAAAGCAAACATTTTTCTTCTCTTGTTAATAAAATGTAAATGCCTACAGAAATGCATAGTACATTTTAATTGATATGCCAGTCAAGCATTGATCTCCAAGG
>JAUBOD010000445.1:9561530-9576221 GCA_032353885.1 Nothura maculosa
AATGCAAATCATCTCCTATATACTAAATATCCAAATTGTTTTCAAATCCAATATAAACAGGAATACAGCAGCGAAATGAATACAAGTCACTTACCTGCAAAGAGATGTTTCCTAAGCCCTAAGGTATCTCTCTTCCCCATTAGAACCCTAGTGTTTTCTCCCGGTCTTTCTGAATACAAACACCCATGTACAAACTTCTATGTTTAATGAATGTGCTTTACTAACATTTATAGGACCAAATTCTGCTGTAAACTTTTTTCTCTCACCCCTGTCTCCTTAACTTCCATTATTTTGCAGCCAAAGGCAGAGTGCTGGCTGTTAATAAAGGCAGAAATCTGGGTTTACTCAGTACATCTAAGTATGTTGCATTTGTCTGAGACCAGATTTAATGCATTCCCATGTTGAATTTGGAACAAAGCCATGGAAATTAAGAGAGTTACTTATACTTCAGCATTAAAGGAGTACTATTTAATTCAAAGTACGATCCTTTAGTTTAGTGGGAGCCCTGTTTGCATCACAGCTGCAAGATTCAATCCTGTGAACTCACGATGCCCTGAAGTAGATCTTAAATGATCTCTCTAGAAAGCTAGATGGCAAATATTTTATCATTTTTAATATATGTCAAAACAATGTTATTGGTTTAGTAATTAAAATATTAAACCACACTTGCCCTTTCCCATTTATTCCTCTATCTTCAATTGAATCACCATAACCTTTCAAATCTAGCAAAATGAAAATTCGTAAGATTTCCCTTTTCATTTTAAGTTATAAAAATGATCTCTTTCCCTACACATTTGTAAAGTTTAAAATGAGTGCAATTTGTATACTTGAAAAAAAAGTGAAAATTGAGTGAAATGTACCATGGTTTTAAATTGCTTTCAATTAGCATTAAACCTTTTTGAGAGCAATTTGCATAATGTTTCATAAACATGTAGGCAGATTAACCTTTTTTAGTTAATTTATTCATTAGCAGTAAAAATTCAAAGCACCTCTTATGAGAAAATCACATCTTGCTGTTAAATTACATGGAAACAAAGAAATTGGGAAATAGATTCCTAAGTTCTCCTGGTGTCAAAGCACAAAACAGTGGAGAGAATAAAGCTTCACATGTACACAGAGTGTTGATTAAATCATCTGTTCAAGAACACTTAGCAGAATTACATGAAGATTAGGTGAAGTATTAATTAGAGATGGGTTAGAAGTATCCTGCCTATAGCAGGTAACTTTGAAAATGTGAGAAGGAAAACAGCAAAAGGTCATGAATAGACAGAGAGCTTCAGTCTTTCCTGTCTTAAACCTCTTATAATCTCTTGCATCCTGGCCATGGAAAATGTGGTAGCTTAGCAATATTTTTCTTTCACTTTGTGGTCAACTGGCATCCCTGTAAGGGGTTGTTTGAGATAGAAAGGAGTAGTCCACATTCCTTTCTCCTCAAAATAGTTTCTGCCTTTCATTTAACTTCTGACTGAGTAAATGCTTCAAATCTAACCTTTCTGCCTATTTCTGAGAGTGAAAAAAGTGGCTGAAGTTTGTTGTATGTAGTACATGTACTATATCTGTGGTATTTTACTAGTCATATTCCTAAAGTGTTTTCTTTGAATGCTTTCTTTGTAGAATTGAACCTTACTTCTGAGTTGAAATTGAATAATCTTCAGATAGAACCTTACTTCTGAGTTGAAATTGAATAATCTTCAGATAGATAGATATTTAGGAACGGTAGATCTATCATTCTGAGTTAGATTATAGAAAATTTTGTAATGTAGGCAAGAACAGCTCCCAGTGGAAGACGTTTAACTGAAGAATTTAGTTGAAGCTTGAGTGGGTAGTTTCACAATTTGCTGTAGTTGTGGATATATCTCTATATCTAGTTAAGGCATAGAAGGAGGTTTTTCTGTTCACATCTTATCACTTATAGATAGTTATATAGCATATCTATTTGTCTTTATTGTTGTCTTTACTGTGTATCCTGATAGTATATACCCCAAAACATATATGCTGTTATGATTGAGTACTCCTTTCTTTAGTCGAGTGTATGACTATTTAGACTGTTAGAGTTCTGTTATATTATGTAGCATAATAATATTATAATAATTTCAGATTTTAACTTCCAGGACATCTAGTTGCAATTTTGACTCATATCATTACATATGTTCAGATATGGAAAATATCTGATCAAGATTTCAAAGTTAAGAGAATTCCATATACCCTTCTAGTAACTCTAGTAAAATAGATTATACAAGTAGCATAAGGATGTAGAAGTCAGTAGATGCATGGATGAGAAGAAGTATTAAATTACATAATAGCAATTATTATACATGATACTCTTGCACTGCTTTCATTTGCTGTTAATGGAATGTGGTTGACTTCACTGATGTAAGTCAACCACATAAGTTGTAACAATTTCAAACCAGTCTCCGACAACAGCTCATAGGAATAAATAGATACTTCATTGGAATTTATTGTGAATTAAATTTTTAAAGAGGTTTCTTTAGCCTTTAAAAAATTTACCAGTTGTCTAGTAGAATTATCTATCAAAAAATTCTTCTATCTCCCATCAAATAAATCCGACAAAATATAAAATAGGAAAATGAAACAAGGTGTTTATAAATTAGAAGCTCTAAATATGTGGAGAAAGACACAATCATTTTGTTTAAAAGGGTCTTATGCGAGCTTAATTCTATATATTCTGTGCTTTTAGCACAGATTTCTAGTCACTAATATTGTTTTTAAAGTAAACAAAATAGGTAAGCAGAAAAGTCATGGGCAATGGGTAGGTTCATGGTTAATAAAGTATCAAATGGTAAAAAATCTCTTGCCATGATTATTGAAAAGGAGATTGAAATCACAGATAAGTTTTTAAACACAGAATTTACCCTCTCCTTTTGAGTCAAGTTTTGCCTGCATGTTAGCCATTGTCTGAACTGCCAGTAGCAAAGCAATAGACATTTTTCTGAGATGTGGCTGTTTTGTCTGTTATAGATATATGCAAATGTTTACAGTGAATTTGAAGCAGGGAGTTGTAATATTAATCTTCATTATTCCTATGCTTTGTGTGCAGAATAATGTGTTTAGTTCTTGTATAACAACTGAGTATTTCTGAAGGACGTATAGTGAAATTCTCAGACAATAACTGGGTATTGCTGCAAAGCCTACAATGAGAGCTATGCTGGCCACTTACTTGTTCGCATAGTAAAAGGTTGCCCAGAGACATTGTGCCATTTCCATCTTTGGAATTTTTAAGATGTTACCAGAAAAATCCTTGAGTAACCTGCTTTAATCTCATAACTGACTCAGTTTTGAGCAAGAGTTTGGACTACAGCCCTCCTAAGAGTTATTTTCCAATTCTGTGCTCACCAGAAGAAAAAGGGCAAAAGAGATTAGTGAGCAGCAAAATAAATTAGGTATTTGCATCAGACAGAAGGAATAGGGCTGTATTATCAGATTCAAGCTCTCAGAAAAGCATCATCAGACAAAATGCTACCAAATTATGTAAGAGCTGCACAACTGGTTTAAAATAAATGCATAAAACACCTTTCATTCACATCTGTGTTTGAACTTGTCCTAGCTTTTTTTTTATTTAATATGACATGATCAGTTGAAATAGATTGTAATAGAAGGACATTAAATCCCTTTTCTTCTTGACATTTCAGATGACCCTTATCCTCTTCATCTTTGACAAGAGTGAGTGATTTGATAAGAAAGGCACTCAGCTCACACACAGGAAGCAGGATGGGGTTTTGGTAATGTAATAGCTGTTCATATTTATGCTCATTTTACACATTGCTAAAGTCTGCCCTGCCAGAGTAATGCAGCTCCAAAGAATGTGAGGGAAACAAAATGTTAAAATTGAATCAGTCAAACTAAAACCTACTAGGTGTTTTCACCAGGTAATATCTTTCTCTAGCTATCTACCAGGTAGATCATTCTCTATAAAGTACCCTAAAACAGGATTATAAATTTCTATGTATGTTATGAATCCTTAATAATAAATGTAGGAATGTGTTTATGCAAAGCCTACTTCATGTATACTTTATACTTGACTTCCACAGAGGTCAGTTTGAAAGATTGTAAAATATCAAAGTCAGAATCAAATAGGGTTGGATTCCAATCAATCTAATCCTCTAATTGTCTTGACAGAATTGTGAGTTCATCTGTATCATATAAATCTCCGGAGCAGCAATTACTGTTACAACTATGGCATTTTGTTTTGTTATGGGGAGAAAATGGAAAATAACCTCAGCCCTTACCAACAAAAGAGTTAAATACAGTGTCAAATGGCAGAAAAAAATGGTTTAATAGTCTGGAAAAAAATCTATTTTAATTTTGAAGCGTCTGCCTTCAACAATTGCGTATCCACCTTGACAGGAAAAGCTCCTTTTAATGTCTCCTGTTGGAGTAGCTTCCATTATTCTCCATCCGTTAAGCACAAATCGTAGGAAATTAGACATGTTTCAAGGGTCATAAGCTCATTTCCCTCTTATAGCAAATACAGTATAGTGTTTAAAAGTAATGTAAACTAGTCTCTATTTAATGCAACAGCAATTTATTTATAAGCATTGTAATGCATCTATTTATTTTAGTGCCCAACTCCAATTGCCATCTCCTCTTGTTCCCTAATGAAAACACAAATTCAAGAATATACTTGGGCAGGAAATACCAGTGTTCAACCAAAGGGCTCTTTACAGGCATTCCTGAACAAACATGATGGAAATTCAGGAAAAAGAATATCCTTCTTATCATAGATGAGGTCAATAAATTTTCTTTTCACTAACTTCTTACATGTCAAAAAAAAAAAGGGGGGAATTTAGGGTCGAAACAAGATGATTCTATCCTATATTCCAAGGAACAGCTTAGAGTTTAGTGGTTTCTCCAGTCACAGCACATGTGATATTAAAGTTCAGTCTTGTTACTGCCTAATTAAATCCAGAATTAAGACTGGGATCTCAGTCTTGTGTTCCAAAGCATTCAAAGTGCCTAGGTATTCTGTACCTATTGGAGTTGCTCTATGGTATACAGATATTCATATTCATAAGAGGAAGATATTCATAAGGGAAAGTAATTAAAACTGTCTTTTATTTCTTTGATGAGAATTCCTGTCACTAGACCATACAGCAAGTATTAATTATGCTACCAAATGGGTCATCTTTAAAAAGTTTTCCTCAGTCTAGTTTCCTCAGTCTAGTTTTTGTTGTAGACCAATAGCATATCATTTTCACAGCTCATGCTCACAGAAGCTCAAACAAGCACAGGTAGGACTTTGGCCTTGAATCTCAGGCCTTCATTAAGTTTTTTGCCTCCTGGACTATTGTTTATACCAAAATACCATGTTTTGTCTAAGTGAAGAGAGGTTTGAGATAGACACTTAGCTCTAGGAAAGGGCCTCTGTGAAACCAGAGCTTGGGGAAGGGAGGTAACCTCTTTGGTTTTGTAGGGCTCCTTGCTCTTATACCACTGTTATAAATTTAGCCAGTGATATGATTCCATATTTAAGTGTCTAACTCTTCTCATAGATAATACATAGAAATATTATTTTGAAATAGTAAAGATTATTGCATAAAATAGCTTCTTGCTTTGACATGAAGAAATAACTGGTAACAATTAATTTGTTTTTTCAGGTGCATTTGCTTTATTTTCAATTGTTTAAGTTGCTCTGGACATTGATAGAAATATGAAACACTGAAACTTCCCAAATGTTTAACAGATCTAATTATTCTTTTTGATAGAATGTTTTATAATGTGCTTTTTTATTCATTGTTCCATCTTTTACCTATCATTTTTTTATAGGTTGTACTGAGGAATGGAAGCATTCAGTTCAGGTGTCTGGAGAGATGCTGCTAATATATGCTACTTAAAGGCATGCAGAGATACAGCCTAGTTGAAGGCCAATCTAAATACTTTTTGAGTATTTATGAATAATCTGCATATTTGTACATCAAGACTGCAATAGAAAAAGAAGCAAATAAGAATGCACAAATTCTCACTAGGGAGCATAAAAAACATAAATCATGGAATGTTCAAGCATGTGGCACGTTGAAAGAATCTACATACTGAAGCAAAATAGTCCAATTCTAGTAGTGCTGTTCAGAATTTGCCCTCCTTCCTTCCTTGCTTTTTCTTTCTTTCTCATTTCCTCTTTTCTTTTCCTCTTTTCTTCCTTCTTCCTTTCTCTCTCTTTCTTCCATATGCCCTCTATCATTCCAGCTGCCATAAACCTTTGAATTGTCCCAAAAAAGCAACTCTCACATTACAATGTAAGATGTAGAAATAAAAAGAAGAAATCACTAATCTTTGGGGTTTCCAAAGCAGCTGATGGCACTATGCGACTAGCACACGGTCTAGTCACTATGGAACTAGGGAAGTCTGGAAGTCTGAATCCCTTCATAATTAGCTTAGGTTTTTGGTCTTGACAAAACTTGGATAGGGCTTATCTTTTTACCTGATTTTTCTAATTGTATATTTAAAGGATGCTTTTTGATCATAGACACATATCTTGTTATTATAGGGTAATAACTGTTCCTTGGTGATACTGTTTTATTTTACCACTTCCTCTCTATGAGTAATTCTGGAGTTATTAACAGATGCTGTAAAATTATGGAGTGGGGGTATGTGTGCATATGTATTTTACTCTTGCTTTGTAATAGCTCTGAGAGAATTCACCTCTGAGGATTTCCAAAGTGATTTACCATTCTGCTTCCTACAATAACAGCATATTTCAACATGAACACTTAATTATTCTAAAGGTTTATTTGGTTTCATACTCTCTTTATCTGTCATGTAGATATTTTATGCTTCTTCCACTTACATGAATTTAAACTGTTTTTGTTTTAAGTTTGTATAAACACAGTATAAATACTGAATAGCCATTAGCTTATAGTGCTATATCAATTTACAACTTGATTTAGATGTTACCATAAATGCAATAAATAGAATTCAGAGCTAGGTGAAGCAGAGGAGGCTGAATATAACAAATTCACTGGATGTTAAAATTCAGAGCAGCTCAAGAATTCAGGGTACAAATACAAAATTAAGACTGCTGAGCGCTCTGAAGGAAACGGGAAGGGACTAATGTTTTATTCTTCCATTACGGGGTGAACATTTACATTATTATTAATAGGCCAACTCAAGCATTTTGTTTTAAAACTTAATTCCTTGGAGAGAAAAAAATCACACTTTCTGTAATGGAAGTGAGAAGGAGTAAGAAGGAAAGTGTAAAAACTTAAGGATTTGGTTCTAAATGATGAAAGCATAGTGCTTAGGATAAAACAAATATCTTTGTATAGAAAATTCTTCAGCTGTGCTTAAAGCCAAAGTGATTTTTAACCATGAGTCCAGAAAACATAGGAGCAAGTACTATAATTAACAGGTTGTACTGCTTCCCAGCTTTACAACATCTGAATACCTTTCACATAAATTGCATCACAGAGGCTGAAGCAAGTCTATAGCAAGCAAGGCCTATAGCCTATGGCACCTCTTTTGGGAGGTATAGAAACTCTCCTTGGCATGAAACCTTTTGATAATTTGTGTATGAGTATGGCTGATTTATGTATTGAATAAGACTATGTTTCAGGTGGAAGCTTTTATCAGATTTGGCAGCACTCCTAGTATGTAGAGAAACACTAGATTGGACCTGTATCCTCTGGACATTTATTACTTATTATTATAATATTATATATTAATATCTATAGATTGTGTATATTATTTATCAATCAGGTTTACTGAGATATACATTATTGATATTGATATACAGTATTGTATTTAACACATGCTAGTGTTAAATACAATAGGTAACTAAAGCCCCTAAAGCCCTGGTTTCACATTCACTGTAATAAAGCATAAAATCATGATGCTACCCAAAGAGGCAAACTCCTCCTTCTTTTATCTTCTCAGTTATTTCCCTCTGTCAGATAGGGATTTGTGCAATATGTGAGGGAAAAGGCTCAGAATGTCCCTTTTTGTGGCTATGGAGATTTATGCAGACTTCAAGTGACCGTATAACCGCAGAGTAAATTAGGTTAATTTCTGCTACAGTCAAGAGAGAAAGGGTAGCTCTTGCTGTGATTTACCATCTGCAACAGGTTAACATAGGATTTCTCAAATACCTTCTGAAGGAACCTAAAATCAGATGCCTGTAGTTGATACACCCCTTAGTGCTCACTTTATTTTCACTTCTCACGTGTTTATATTCAACATTTTGGTATAAGGATGGTAGAATCTATCCCAGTGTCCGTATGAATTCATGCTGGCAGCTTGTAAAAGATGTAACCTAATTCTGGCATTTCCCTTTCTGCATTAGAGGAATATACATCTATATTATTCACACCAGTAGATATGTCAGAAATGTCCAAAGACTCACCTCTCAGCACAAAAAACAGTCAGTGATATTAAGGGAAATGACTATATATCGTCAATGATACATTCACACTTTAGTAAAGAATCAGGTAGAATGGCATTTTATGAAACACCGCTGTGTACTTTGACTGAAGATATCCTTTATAATAGCAAAAAAACAACAGTAACGTGATAGCTTCTTGTTATCAATGGCAATGTATTGTTTTGTATTGCATTTTTTAAATTCTCTATGTGGGGGAATAATGTGACAAAGATAGATATTTCTTGCATTAAAGTTCATCTTGTGTTTGCATGCTGTCTCACTTTGGCAAGGCTCAAAAGGGTCTAGGGGGGCTTCCGGGTTCGTGGGCTCCTGCAACTTGATGCCCATGACACAGCAAGAATTCGGTATGTGCTTATTCCTTCATCATTGGTTCCCTGGCTTCTGCAGAAATGAAACCAAGATGAGGGGTCAGACGGGAGCTATACAATGTGGATTCCAAACCCACAGCCTGGATTGGCATTTCGAATGCCATTGACCACGCACTCTTGGGTTACATTTCAACAAACTCTTTGTATAATATCCAGTGTTCTTTTTAACTGTTTCCCTGATTCATATTTTCGCAAAGGAAGGTTGAAGATTTTATTAAGTGTATTGTCTTCTAGTATGAGATTTCAGCTAGCAGTGCTTATCATAAAGGCTGGCAGAGTGATCATCTACTTTTAGCAATTTAGATTTGGGGAGTTTAATTAATTCAGGCCTCAGGTTGGATACTTTGACCGTACTGTTTGGAAACAAATGCAGCCTTAGGAAAACATGTTTGGAATTTGATTCTTTACACTTGCTCTTATAATCACATAAATGAACCACAGTTGGGCAAGTTCTGGCAATTTGGTGATGTGACCTGACTAAAATTAATACGTGAGCAAGTGACAAAGTGAAATCTCTGTACCTTTCATCCTCACTTACATGTGCAGCTTTATACCAAGAACAATGATATCTATGATTGCAGAAGCTAGACTTTTCCATGTTGGGTGCTCCATACAGTAAAGGAAGTGTAGATGTTGTTTAAACACTCCACATCAATCTTTTGCTGAAGGTAAGGATTTTTCAGGAAGTTACAATCACAAGAAGCTGAAGGACAACATGCTTTGAAGTAGAAAATGCATTTTCCAGAGGATATTATATTGGCAGTATGCCTATTATCAAGGAATTTCACAGGATGCATATTCGAAAGGTTTCCTGAAGGGAAAAGCTGAATCAGTTGGGCATTCTGGGTGGATCTAAGTCATTTACCTGGAATCTGGTTAGCGTCTCAATCATCATGAAAGAAAGGCATTGGAAGTTAAACTTTCCCTCACAAAGAGAAAAAGAATGGCTAGAAATAAAACCAAGACAAGGAGTCAGCAACTTTATTTTTTTTCTGTTGACCCTCAGAAATTAAAAGACTTATATTTTAGTCAAAAAAAAGGAAAAAGAAAAGAAAAATAAGTAAAAATGAAAATATTTTATGGGCACATGTTCCTAACACACTTTAATTTGGATGACCTGGTTAAAAATATATGCTGTAAAGAAAGAAATTGAAGCTGGTGAGTATAACAGTCTTTCTTTTTACTAAATAAACATCTATATATCTTTTTATATATTGACTAGTACTACAGAAACTCTTACTCAAATGACAGACTAATATGACAAGCCAGCCAAAGGCTTGAACTATGTGGACTGGGGAGTTTTCCAGGGCTTAAACTGAAAAAGCAAAATGCATATTTATTTTATTGTGTGGCCATGTGTTTCTATGAATGAAAAAGACCAGAGGAGGCTGCTTAGAGCCAAAGAGATAACAAGAAAAATGTTGGTAGGATGTCTTTGAGGGAAAACTAAAATAAAACATTTGGAATAGATGCAGAATGAGAAATTGATACATTCCATAATATGGATCCTCAATCATTTTCACTGGAAAATTCTCAGTTACTTCTATTAGAGTCTGACTTTTTATTATTTTTTTTCTAGATTTTAGACTCTGATACTGGAATAGTTGGAAAATGGAAGAATGAAAATGAAAAGTTAAGTGAGAAATAGAAGTAACATATTCAGGGCCATTTTATGGGGGAAATAAAAAGTTGGGAAAGGTACAAAATCTATCAAGACATATAATCATAGTTTCCACTAAACTGTATGTTAGTCAATGTTTCTGTTATTAAACAATCCAATATAAACTCAAGAATCTGAAATCTCATTTCCAGGTCATCTAGGAGACAAGAAAAAAAAAGGAACATGTCTGCTTTTGTCAAGAGATACATCAATCATTATACCCATTCGTTTAATGAACTCAGCAATAGCCAAAAGATGAAAGACAGTAATTAAACATTAGGTAACTGCAAGTGTGTAATTAATACAAATGTGTATCTAATTAAGATAAATCTATAAAGCAATGCTAAATTCTACAACAGAGTATAATAAAATCAAAGTTTAACAGTCTAAGTTTAACTGTCTGATAATTTTGCTTACAATTTATTATATGGTACTGAGAAGTGTTGAAGTTGGTTTTGAAGACTACTGCAGGGTAGCAGAAATCAAAGCAGCAGTTTACCTGCTTCATGAAATTTATGAGGATCCTTCTGGAGGGAGGGAAGCTTGTGCTTCCCTGGGAGCAACTGCATGATTGTAAAAAATATTTGCATTCAGGTGAGGATGAGGAAGGCAGTAAGTACAAGTGCAGGCTGAAGGAGGGATCCATTTCATTTGTTTTTGGTCTTTGATGATAAATAGCTATATCTGATCTATCCTCATCTCCTTTTATAATAAATTGGAAAATAAGAGGGAAAACGAGCTTGTTAAGGAATGTTTATTTAAACATATGTAGATGGACCACATATATAAGAAAGATATAAATTGTACTGTAAAATTACTTTCTTGTCTCCACTGTAATAAGGGAGCTGCTGAAGAGGACTATTGAAGATTCAGATGTTCAAACTTTCATAGATCAGCCTCAAACCCCCCATAGCAGGAGTCTTGCCTTGCAAATGAGAAATCTTCTAAACAAAACTCAGAAAGCTAAGTGGCAAAAAGCAAAACATTTCTATTGAACACTGTGGCATTTGCATTAGATCATTAGAAATGATTAAAGATGGATGAAACAGAAGGACCCATCTTGTATGGACAAGGAACGGAGGATTTCTCAGATCTTTATCTAAAACAGTTAAGTGAATAGATACGAGTTTTGTGCTGATAGAGTTGCTTTCCTCTTCTCCTTTGTACCTTCTAAAAATATCAAGAACACATATACAGATATAAAAGTCTTTTGTTGACTGGGCATCAGGAAATGTTAATGGGAGAGTTGACTCCTGCTCTTGCTCATAGAAAAGCTTCTATCTGTGTTTCATAAGCTTAGGAAGCCTAACCTGCTATAGAGGCATCTTTGGTGTATCCAACCCAATTCAAATAAACACGAAAACAAAAATGATGCAGGGAGACTTGTTACAATGTCTGATACTGAATAAGATTTTTCATGTACTGGGTGACTGTAATAAGAAATTAGGCACTAATCAGCTCGGCCAAACTTTAAAAGTGTCCTGGGGAACTCCCTGGTATTGTAATAATTTTTTAAATATTTTTAAGAGAAATATAAAAATCAGCCTCAGTGGTTAAGGTACTTCATTAGCTGTATTTATAGACACAGTTGTAGCAATCATAGAGTAAAATAACTCTCAGTTTAATTCTACTTCAACTTCAGAGCAATCATTAGTTGCAACCAAAGTATAATAATAGAAAATTACAATGCCTTATTTTGACTTATTATAGTTTACTTACAAAATAACAAATAAATTTATTTTAATGTATATAACATTTAGTAAATTATACTAAAATTTGTATCTTTATCTGCAAATCACAGGACACTTACAAAATATTTGATTTTAAATGTTTTTGTTATTCAAAATAAAAAAATTCTGAAACTCAGACTCCACATTCCGATATTAATTTATCTATTTAACTATTAAGTAATAGTTATAATTCAAATTGCAGTGCATAGTTATGATTACTTACATGCATCCATTACTTTTAGCTTGGATATAAACTAATAAACGTATACATGCATGCAATGAATGTAAACTATATATTCTCATGGAGCATAATTTTATCTTCGGAAAAAGTTTTTAACTTTCTTTGAGTGTTTTAGATGGCAAAATTTGTCTGCATGACTTTTCAGAGATGAAAGATTCACTTCATAATTTAAATTACCCCTTTTGGCACTATTTGCTCTAGATTCATGTATGTGACATCTTGAGATACAGACATTTCTGAAACTGAAAAGAGTAGTTGTTGAACAATATCCACAAGTAATACAAGACAGCTTAGAATAGGAAGCAAAAATGAATAAAATATCAATAGAATACAACAAAGCAATTCTGTAGCAAGAAAACCTAAAAGACATCCAAATAATAGAGTTTTTTTTCAGCTGCTATCAGGGCTAAAAGCTATATTTCATATAGCAAAATTGGATCAAGAATATAGCATTTTGCCAAGGGCGGGGAGGTGGGGGTCAGGGAGGGGGAAGGCCTTTAAGTGATTAGGACAATTTGAGCTGCTGAGAAGTGTCTCACATTCTGAAAATCCAGAGTAACAAGACTCCAATACTGAAAATTGATCAACAAGAAATGACAAAGATATTCATTTATATCATTTAAATATAACAACCATTCTGCTAGAATGTGTAAGCATATGTTTGTATATGTATATATCCACATTTCCTAACATAACTGTTTAGTTTAAGAGGACCATGATAACATTTACTTTCAATCACTTTCAAAACTAGCTAGTCCTCTGTCAGACAAGCAGACTTTCTTCATTATTGTTTTAGTCTGTCACTGCAGCCCAGCTCTTCCACAATATTAGGGCACTATATCTATCTGGTTCTTTGTATTAAAAACAATCCCTGTGTAATCAACAGGAAACACATTTAGCAAACAAGGAATTAAGTTTCTCAAAGAAAGTGAATGTGCAGTAATTTAATCATCTTCCTGTATATCATTATTTTGTCTAGAATGATAAACATCAGTGCCAAAGGAACAGACCAGAGTTTAACTAAATCATCAGAAGCTTTACCATCTGAGCATTCAGGAATGCTACATAGGCTAGGTGAGCCATAAGCGTGCATATTTATTGTGCACATTAATATAAGATGCTTTTAATTGAGCCACTTTGGATATCATTACTTCACTTTGAATATTCCTTTTTTTTCTTGCAGGTATGCCCAAAACATTCCTTTAGGAATAACTTAGATATATGTATTAAGTCTAATTACCGGATAAATTTAATTACTGACTTAATCTAATAGAAAAGAAGTTATAACCAAAGCATTCTCTCCTTTCAAAACAGGATTTTTTTACTCTACACATACTGCTATGAAACATGTGACATGAAACAGATACAAGGGCAAGATTCTTGTTTTAAACTATCTTCCAGGAAAATAGAGTCTAGTTTAATCATTTACCTTGCAATGATTAAACATCCAGCAGGTTCCAGGAAGACTGAAATAATAGTACTGGGAGTGTTTTTATTCATTTTCACAAGGCATAAATGAGGAGATGGGATATCCAAGAGAAGTATGTCGTAACCACAGTGCTCTAACCACACTCTGTCTTTAATTTTGGGCCACAAGTTCTGCACAGTCACTCACTTCTTCCTGCTCTCTCCCTGAAAAACAGATTTTTTTTCATTGGTTTTGTTTTTGTGGAAGTGCAGGAAAAAAATGTATTTCAGAGAAAATAATCCACTTCAAGATACCAATATATTCCAATGGAAAATATCTGAAATTTGCTGAACAGCTCAAATTCATTACTTAAATGTATTCTCTGAGGACATGTTTGCTCTTCAATCTTAGCTATATTCTAGTTGTTGGTTGTGTAGAAGTGATTAATTTAGCCTTAAATTTGACCTAAATTAACTGCTTTTCATTAAGAAGCCCAATATACAAATTGCAGAACTGCAGCAGGATTGTCAGCTTTCCAAGGTCTGAACCTTTGGCCTGGACTCAGGCTAGTGACCAAGACAGAGATTAAACTAAACTTGAATTTTGAACACTCTATAAAGTTTTGCAGTTTGGCCCATCATCACTTAAATTTTCAGTACTGAAATATGTCTATATCCTATGATGTATGGAGAAAATATTAAGAATATTAATTGCCTTTGAGTTTTAGAATCATAGAATGCTTAAGGGTGGAAGGGACCTTAGAAGTCATCTAGTCCAACCCCCCTGCACATGCAGGATCACCTAGAGCACATGGTTCAGGGCTGCATCCAGGCGGGTTTTAAAGACCTCCAAAGAAGGAGACTCCACAACCTCTCTGGGCAGCCTGTTCCAG
>JAUBOD010000445.1:9586082-9610191 GCA_032353885.1 Nothura maculosa
CTGGATGGCAGCACATCCCTCCGGAGTGTCGGCCACTCCACCCAGCTTGGTGTCATCTGCAAACTTGCTCAGGGTGCTCTCCATGCCCTCGTCCAGGTCGTTGATAAACAAATTAAACTAGCACTAACCTCTGTGGGACACCACTGGCCACAGGCCTCTAGGTGGACTCAACCCCATTTATCCTCACACTCTGAACTCTGCAATTCAGCCAGCCCTCGATCCACCACACCATGTACTCATCTAGTCCACTCTCCCGGAGTTTCTGTATGAGGATAGTATGGGAGACAGTGTCGAAAGCCTTGCTGAAGTCAAGGTAGACAAGATCCACGGCTCTCCCCTCGTCCAGACAGCTGGAGCATTAAGAAAGTGCATTTCTTAATTCCTGGGGAAATTAGTGATACTTTAATATGTTTAATGAGCATATGAGTAATCAGTTTGTCAGAGCAGTAGGTGTATCAACTGCTGAAATAGAGATTGTTATTGTCAACACAGCATCATTCCCTAAATGTATCTGTTTCCATTTCCGAATGCCTGCCATAAGGCAAAGTCCAAAGAAAACCTTGAGAAAGCATAGCTGAAATTTATATATATGATGCTTTCATATCACAGAAGATTGGTCTAAACATGTTTATTTTGTTGTTGTTTTAAATGTAATATCAGTAAATGAAAAGCAAGATGGGGAATCAAGTGAGATCTTTTCATGCTCAAATTATTGCTGGTGACAGTGATGAAATGAGGCACTTCTCTGACACCAAGCCTGTAAAAATAAATATATAATAACAAGATCCTTGACGCATAATGAATATATCTGTTACAATCTGAGAAAAAATTAAGTATTTGATCATTTATCAGAATCCACGTAGATTTGCTACATTAATTTATATATATCTATATATATATATTTATATATATATTTAACTCTGAGAAGTATTTCTTGTGGCAGAACATGTAAAGAGAATATGCTCAGAAGTGATTAGGTAGCACTAAATTTTGGTAAATACTCTTCCCATTAATTTTCCTAGCACAAGGACAAGGGAAAATTCATAAGAATTTATTTAAAAAAAGAGTATTATTTTGTTTTACATTTTGCCTCAATGATCTACAGGTTGCAGATAAGCAGAGATGAGATGCTTTGACTAAGAATGTGTAAATTTTTTTCTGACATGCTGCCATGACAATAAACTGCAGACCAACTAGAGGAATGGCTCAAGCACTGTCCACTATTGGCTATTCCAACTCCGCATATTTTTCTACATATAGGGAAAGTTAAAAGGAACAGGCCTAATTAGATTCCCATATTAACCATCGTCTTTATTCAAATACTTTTGAAGATGATTCTCTCCAGTCTCAAATGTGAGTCACGGGTGGGTCAGCAGGACTATGAGTTGTGAGAAAAAAAGATGTAGTTATGATTTCAATTGGAAATCATATGGAAATCAATATGGAAAGATGCAAAGGAAATTATCACACCTGATATCTTTGCAGACACTTTTTAATCTACATCCAAGTTATGACAAAAGGCTATTTTTCAAAGAGTTCCCTTTGGTTCACAGTTCAGTTAACAGGGTTTTCGTATTTCAGGACCAGCAATATCTAGAATTATCGGACAAATAATTTGTTATTTTTTTTTCCATTCATCGACACTAATTGTTTTAATAAACAAATATGTAAGAATATCAAGAATCTTGAGTGTACGGGTAGAATCAAAACAACCTGGACTTCATCTGTTATGAAAAGGATATATTTCTGATCATGCACAAAGGTGCTGTTATCTTCATTACAAGAAGTAATTATAAATCAGTCCATGTGCACTGCTTTCTGAATTGACTCTTGTATCTTATCATTGCTGTTGCCGAACGGGGGTCGGCAAGCCTCGTTCGCTAGCTGGACTGACCTGGGACTCTAGTCACCCCAGGGCCATAGAGCAGAGACCCCAATATGAGGATGCAACAAAATGGCCCTTATTGCATCATTCAAATTGTATATATACTCCCCGTATGGTGGGGAGATTCACCTGATGCCCAATTAGTTGGGATGGGGTTATCAGTAAGGTAATTAATTATGCTCCTATCTTCCCGTGACATCGCGAGATCTTCCGAACGCCATTCCCTATGCTCTATGTCCTATGCTGTACTACATCATCTACTTTAGCTAAGCTCTCTACCATATTAAGCCCCTAAAAAGCATGATAAATTCCCACATGTTGCACTTGTAGAAAATGCCAGAGAATAATAGATTTTAACTAATTTACATTTTCTTTTCAGAATCTGCAGGGATTGTTTCTCTCCAGTCCTTTGCTATCTGAAAATTCTGCTAGAAAAATAGAACATTCCTCATTTGGTTAGCTTGTACTAAGGAAATATATTAAAACCTCATATCTTTAGATGTGGTAATCACCCAGTTTCTGTACTACTGTATATTAAAAAGTAACACACAACATGATTTTGATATTAACATCATATACTTTTACCTTTATACAGGGAACAAAGAGAAATGAAATAAAATCTATAAAATTGTCAATGGGAGTGAGGATATTGAGAGTTTATCTCAATATTGAGAGTTTATCTCCCTGGCTTCATTCTTACTTGATCAGTAGTAACAGTAAATACAAAATAAAGGAGAAGAAGAGAGTTCTCAAGAAGAACCATTATACCAAAAAGCACACTGGGTAAACCTGAAACATATAAATGTGGACAGATTATTTCAAATGTCTATTGCAACAAAGCATACTTTAATCCATCAGATTTGTGATATGTCTGGAGACAAGAATTTAAGCCTATTGGCCATGAAAAAGGTCTGAAACCCTAATAATAGGCATTTCACTTGCTAAATATTTATTCATAAATTTTAATTTCCTGAGAACAAACTACTCTTTTTCTTAAGAATATATGTATAAATATGTTCAAATTTATGAAATTGCACTCTGAACATTTAAATGCATTTTCTGTTTTCTAGCATCTTCATGGAGAAGCAACTGTTGAATCATTAATCAGATATGTATGGAAAGTCATAGGGCTGGCACAAAAAAAAATACATCTAAATAGTAAAGAGTAAATTATGAGATTAAAAACTGTAATAGAAGATACTACACTATTGTATCCTGTTTGGACCTGCTGCTGATCACATAAGTGTGAATTTCTGAGAGATACACAAAGGTAGCTTAGCTGTTCTAGTCAGCTAAAAGCCAGGGATAAACTCTCAATATCCTCACTCCCCCTGACAATTTTATAGATTTTATTTGATTGTCCTTTGTTCCCATTTCAGCATTTAACCTTTCAGCTCATTTTGTTCCAACTCTCTTGGCCCTCTTCCTTGTGAATATGCAATTTGTGCAACCACACTAATGTTTTTCCTGAATAAACACACAAAAACTTTCAAATAGTGAGGTGATGACTTTGCAAGGTAGAAGCTCACAGGAGATCCAATGTGCAAAACACTAATCTTGCAAACAGCAGGAGGAATTCTCATGAAAGGTCTAATGCTTTTCATTGGAAAAAAAATCATTATTATTTTAATGATATTTTTGCAGAGAAAAAATTGAAAATATAAAGCATAGAAAGAGGTCTACTTTTAATAGAAGAGATATATTTTCAGGCCAAATGTTAGAAAGGCACAGAATCATCACATGTGTTGTTATGAACTATCCCAATGTAACAAAGAATATCAGATCAGACAGAGGGAGAGACTATCTACAGACTCTGGAAAAATACCATTATGCATGTGGCTGACTGTCTATCTCAATTCTGTTTGAGGCAATAGCAATCTGTAGCATACTTCTACATTTCATCAAATATAAAGGAGAAGACTGAGTATCGTACTATCCATTTCTTCAGCTGCATGAAACTCACTGGACTACCACAAAATGCAGGGTGTAATTATGGCAGGAGGGCTTGTGTTATCTAAGAAAAATGCTTTTATTTCATTAATGGGTTTCTTATTGTTAACTAAAATCAGTATGCATTGAATATTTGTTTTGTACTGTGCTTCAATTCTGCCTCCAGTGAGTACCACCTAATTGCTCAGCTCAGAAATGTATAACACTATGCATGTGGACATTGCCACAGGCTTTCAAATCCTTTTGTGGTAAATTCTTTATTATCTTGTGAACAACATTGTCACTGTCTAGCTTGAAGGAGAGAGGACATATTTCCACTTCCTGAATGCATTTTTGCTTTTCTTCTTCCAATTTGAAGTGCACTTTCTAGATAAAATTGGAAATCATATCATCCTGGGAGTGAGCTAGGGACTATAATTCATGACTCACCAGCTTAATCTCCTGTGTACAAAAGCTCAGTGCAGATGATCTGTGGAGCATGCCAAGCCTCCAAGATAGATTTCACAAAACAGGCAGTGAGAAAGTAAATTGTTATAGTAAAATTAAGTGTGCTTGTGTAGGAAAGCAAAATCATCATATACTCTTTTTGCAAAGAGAAGCAATATGCTCACTTCCTTTGGTGCTACAGGTATGAGGACTATATAATATGAAATATTTTTGCACTGAAAAAAATGAGCTAGGAGATTCAAGCATAGAGTCTTTGATGGATACTATAAAACTTTTTGAAAAATTTTCTCTTTGCCTCTAGCATTGCTAACATAACTCAGCTTCTTCACAGTCCCTATGCACAATCACACCTCTAGCAGAAAATGGTAGAGGTGCAATATCCCTCTTCCATTGTGCAATATCCCTCTTCCATTGTGTGAAAAACCTCTTTTCGTCACCTAAGCTATTTCATGGATTCTATGGGATACAGTATCACAGTAGAAGAGACGAGAGCTCACTTTTGAATTACCCCTGCTTTTTTTTTGTTCATATATTGATAGACTGATTCTGAAAGCAGATATTCTGGGGTTTTCTAGGAATACTACATTTTGTTTATGCACTGCATCAGGCTATCCGCCAAAACCTTTATACTGCAGCCTTGAAGACAGCATTCTAATAAGAACATTTTATATTATACTGCACTTAGCCTCACCAGTCACCTTATTTTCCTTAATGACAATCTCTAGTAAAATGCAGAGACAAAATGGGGTGAGCTCATACAAGAAGATCATTTGCATTGCTAGTTGCCAAAAAGCATAGTTCAGTAAAGTGTCAAGTTCTAGAGAAATCCTGCAAACTATAAAGCCACTGCTTCTGTCTCCAGCACTGTGAACCAAAATTTCTCTCATAACAGGTAGCTCCAAGAGTAGCAGAAGTTAAGGAGTTAAGTCTGTGGCTTTCATTTTTTGTATCTTTTTCCCATGCAGATTTTCTGGTATCTTTTAACATAATTTAGATAAACCTTTTCCTCAGTGAGAGGCAAGGTCTCGTCTTTTGCATGTCTGCCTATTGTTTCACCAAACTCATAGGGACTTGCTTTCTATGTCTCTGTCAAGCAACAGTGAGCTGTGAATCTACTAGCATAGGACAGACAGACAGAAAGCACAGCTGAATAAGGTGCAATTGCTTAACATAGTATTCCGCAAAAATTCAAACTAAAGCATACAAATGTAATCTCAACAAAAATCATTTGTGAGCTGCTAGCAGTTCAAATTAAAATGTAGCGAATTTCTCTGTCCTTCCCCCTAACCTCAAGCAGGAATTGGCCTCTGGCATGACTAATGAGCTCTTCATCAATATGTTTCTACAAATGCATTGAAAGCACAATTCCCTGCCTGTACACAGCCACATAACGCACCACACACTGTGATGGTCTTGCAGCCAAGTGGGCTGCAAAGTGTCTGGTTTGACAATGTAGTGACTGAGATCATGGTATCAATCACAGCAGTGGATAGCGTCCAGCATCAAGATCCCTTCTCCTCTAGCAAGAGCTGGTTCATGTAGTTATATTGGGAAAGAAGACCTTAGGAATTTCCTTGAATAAATCATAAGCCAGAGTTTGCTGGTCAGGAACAGATATTCTTACCTTTCTTTGCAGGAAGTCATAATTCCTTTCTAAATAATTCTGGCAGGCCATCATTCTGCTATGCCCTTAATTTTCTAATATCTTGCCCACAAAACCATTTTGCTGTCTTACTCCTTGATCTTAAACTTTTTTTTTCTCTCTCTTTCAAATGTATTTACTGTGTACATTCATTTGACTATGCTCATATTGCAGGGCTGGAGTCATTCACAGCAAAGCACTCAGTAACTCCACTACCATTGCAGTGCCGGCTACTGGCTCCACTTGCACAGTCCACAGATGTTGGCCCTTCACAGTCAGTACGTCCAGGCTCCTTCCCAAGGGAAACAATGCACACAGAGATGCATCAGCTCTCACCTCAGCAGGAAGTCAGATTGGACTAGACAACGTACTAGACGCTTAGGCATTAAGAGTATGCATAAAGAGTGTCTCTCTTGTTATAGGTTCAATATTGCAATTTCAGAACTGCCATAGTATTTCCCTAATGCTGATTGTCTCTAGCACTAAACATTGCATACTTTGGAGAAGGTAAGACAGAGATGTGGGAAAGTCTACAGTATTTGGAGGTTTCTCCACCTCTCAGAAAATACACTTTTTAATTTTAGGAATAAAATGCTATAAGTTTGCATGTTCTTCTAGAAATATACACCTTGAAAGATTCAGGGCTTCCTTATAAGAGAAAATTTTTCAGTAATGAGGCCAACTGAAGTATTTTCTATGCTTAAATATCTATTCTCTTAAAAAAGAATCCATACTACAAGTTTAATATATTACATTCACAAAGAAAATCCTTAGATATCCGTGACAGGAATATAGCCTCTTAAAACAGCTTTATTTACCAAATAGTCGATGTTCCAATAATATGATCTGTTTTCAGAGTATGCCTGTTAAATAACTTCAGAACACAAGCTGTAGCATGTGCCAAACCTCTACATATGGTGAAACTTTAAACATATACTTAGTAGAATAATAACTCACAAAGGAGTTAAGTGTCCTGGCTGTACATTTTTTCCTGCCCAAACTGTTACTGTTCTGTTGGGGGGAGGAGGGGTTGTTTTTTAATTTTCTTTTTTTTTTTTTTACCTTTACAAGGTCATGTCATTTTGCTAATGGATTTAACACCAACATTTGTTCTAATTTCCTGATTTCCTTCTCCAATCATCACACAAGCTGCTACACAGTGGAGGAAAACACAGAGATTCATTTTCTTCATTTCAGGGCCCACAAGGAGGTAATCTGTTATTTCTTTTCCTTTGAAAAACTATATTTAGTGATGGGTGAAGAGGCTGAGGAATAGCGTGTAGTGAGACCTTCCCTGGAGCAAAGCAGAGTCCAGATCCATTGAGATAAATGCAGTTTCCATACAAACATAGAGAAACATACACTGACTTTCTCTCTTCATTTTTCTCTGTATTACTATTTATTTTCTTGTTTCTTTGAACTTCCTTTACCTTAATTTTTCTTTTCTTGGCTTGTTAAATTAATTTTCACTCTCACAGCATTTTTTGACTATTTCCATTTGGCTTGTTAATGGTCAATTCTGTTGAGGTTCTGTTTGTTTGTTTTTGACTGAAAGAAAGAGATATTTTGGAGTTTTCTTTTTTGGTGGAATCCTCCTTTCAGAGCAAATAAATGAGCTGTGAGCTCTTAAAAGTGAGCTTTTAAGAACTCATATAGCAAGCTTGTTTACAATAAAGTAATCATAGTTGCTAACCTTGTAATTCTCACTTCCATTCCATACTGCTCCTGTCATGACCAGCTTTATCACTATGAAAGATGCTACCATGCCAGAAAAGTCTAATGGTCTACCTAGTCTGTTAACTTGCATCTGACATTTGCCAATACCAGACATTAAAAAAAAATAACAAACCTAATTGAGCAAAATAGGTCATTGGGGAAATTTTCTTCCTGATCTCAGATGGTGATCATCTCATGTCCTGAAGCATGAGGAATGATTAACAGTCCATATCCTTATTTCTGTAGATAAAGAATCTTCATATTCTGTTCTGGCTTGTATAATTTTTACTGCTTAAATCAGCTTTATGGATTTTTTTGACCAGGGCTTACGTAATCATATGTTAACTGATACCTGAAAATTTAAAGATATTTTTTCATGTGTTTACAAAGCACTATTTATTTTGCATTATTGTATGTGTTTGTTTGTGTGAAGGGAGAAACAGCAGTAAGCAGGTAAAGTAGTTGAAATAAGTAATTGTTCTGTGAAACTGGCTTGCAGGTAGAGTTCCTTGTTGACAACAAATTTTGCTTTCAGACAAAAAGTTGATTTATCAAAGTCAATTTTTTTTTTTTCAGGAAATACATGACCATTCTGAAAGATATGGACTTTTTGCTCTAGAGAATAAAGGAAAAACATAGTCCAACACAGAACAGACTCACTTGATCACTAGCCTGGAAGGAAACACCTTTTTGATGTCTCTGTTTTGTCTGACTCAGTATCCCCATTGTATCCCCCCATACTCGTTTTCAGTCCTCCATACTAGAGACGGATTTCTAATGCTGTTCAAGAGAAGATCTCTTGAGATTTGCATATATGTTCATTAGGGGATAAGCCTGAACCTGAGTCACATCCTGAGTGACCTTTTTGCTACTGTGAGGCATACCAACTCTTCTCTCAGTTTAAGAAAATTTTGAAAACAAGAAAATATTTTGTGGGAAGAAAATTTGATTTTCTGAAAATGTATGTATTATACATAACTACTGCTTTCTGAGACACTTCCTCTGTGTCTTCTATTGTTAAGAGAGGTATATTTAATTTTTGTTCTCTCCTGCTCCTTCTCTGCTCCATTAACACTAAGGGCTACAAGCACCTATATGGCCTACACTATTCATTATTTTTATATGGTTTATTCTACTCAAAAGAGGTTTCTAAGTGGTTTGCTTTAGTGATACTTCAGCCCTTTGGGCTTTCATTTTCAATTGAGTTGGAATTTTACTACCTGTAATATTTCTGGAACACAATTTCCAGATCCCTGTCTGTGAGTAATCACAGAAGCCAAGCGTTGACATTAGAAACACTTTCTTATGCAGTCATCTACAGCACAGAAAAAAAATAATTTTCTGAACAAACTGAGCTTAAAAAAATAGTTACTCACAGTTTCTCACAGTCTGTGAGAAATCATGATCATGAAAATTGTAGCTGTCAGAATATTTGAAAATAACTGAAGAAATCATTATCTTTTTACGAACTCAGAGAAAGTCTAAATGTCTATAACATTATTTAAATATGCTACATTGATGCAATTCTTATTATTTATGATAAAAATTATTTTTTAAAAAAATTCTGGCTTATAAATCAAATTTATATTATACAGGCGAGTATTTTTAATGTTAAAGCCCCCACTAACTTAAATATAAAAGAGAAATAGCTCAGCATTGTATTCAGTCTCATACAGCACAACACTTCAGAAAGCTATTTTGATATGTGAAAATAAATAGATGTAAATTTCATACAAAAATTTATAAAAAGAAAAATTGTATTATTTTAATAATATAAGATCATTGAGATCATATTAATGGAGGAAACATAGAGGAAAAGATCACCCAATCTTGTCATTTTTAATTAGCTATGTGAGTATTTGAAAGAACTTTAATAGAACTTTAATAGAACTTGAATCATGGAAAATATATCTGTTATAATTACTTATTTGCAAGAATAGTAGCAGGTTGGTATTTTATTAATATAGTTCAATGTAGGTAAGTCTATCTTTGATGAGATGATAGAGAATCTACTCCTAGGGAAAAAAAGTAAATTCATGTAGAAGCCTCTCGCTGCTTCTAGGTAGTAACAAAATTTACCATTTTTGCTTAATTAAGCAGTGTGAGGAATATTCAGTAATTACATAGGTCTTAATTTGTCCCAAGTGACATCTCCACCAAAATAGGCTTATGCAATGCAGCCTTCCACGTGCATTCAGCAGCTGAGCTGCAAGTATTTTATGTCCACTTGACAGAAAAGAAAATGATCAGTATCACTTTTCACTATTCTCTTTCTCCCACCCTCTAATTTCTCTCAATTCTTCAGATAGTTACATATTAATGAAAATAATAATCAGAGCTATTTATTAGATTTAAAAACAAATGCATGCATGAGATCTCAAAGAAAGGCTAAAAGGAATGGTTAGGAGGTGGTTTATACATCATTTTTGAAGCCTTTGCTGGATGATACTACTAACTTGAGACTTCTGCATGGCCTATTTCAGTTGATCGATGACCTCGCTTCTCTTCATTCTAAATGGAGTGAACTGAGCAAAGGTACAAGGCTATCCTCAGGAAAGGTCGAGTTTAACAATTATGATACCTTGCCACTTTGTCACTGATGGAAGGGATAAAGAAAGCTTGGATTTATTGAGACAGCTGAGGGTATATTAGCCTCTTTCACTACAGTCTTAACTTAATGGGGAGAGTTTCAATCGTGATAGTGCAATTCCTATAATCTTCCCTTCAGCTTTGGCTTCTGTCTAGTCATTGATCTAAGGGAAAAGAAGGCTAAAAAGATAAATAGCAGATGCAAAAGAGACTTCTTTGCACAAAACATTTAAAGACATTTAGGCATTATTTCATTCTCCTGTGAAGTAAAGGGAAGGAGTTTTTTATGGAGAGGGCTCCAGAAAGCAGCTTGGGAAGTGAAGAAGTGAGCAATACTAGCCATGAAAATATTTAAAAGTCAAAAAACAGTAGATTTTTAACTGTCTCACTAGTGAGATTCTAAGTATCTTTCAAAAAATATATTTTCAGGATAGAAATATTTTTAAAAATGCAAGTTTTCTGAATGTGTTATCCAAGTTATTCAAGAAGATGCTGTTTGTCTCTATCCACTGAGAAGGAGATTAGCATTAGGAATAAGAATTGACAACTAGCATTGTATTTTATTTCTATACTATTTTTTAAATTTTCTTTCCCTAATCATAGGCATGATTTTACAGCAGTCTAGGTGAACTTGATCTCCCTTTGATAGCAGTGAATTAATTAATCATTCATAATTTTATGTCACAACTTTATGAAAACAAATTTCACTTTTGTTTTCCTCATAAGTGATTTAAGTTTTACTGATGGTAAAGCCTAAACTCTCTGTTTGAACAGAGAGCCTTTCACCTCAACAAAATGTGAGTGCAAACTCCAAAGATATTTTTTTTTGAGTGTAACTACCACCTCAACAACATGTTGTGTAACCTCCAAAGATATGCAAATATTATTTTGGAACAAATTTCTGACATGAATATTTCTGCAAATATTTTGCACATAAAAGTGGAAAAAAGGTTTTAAAGTATGTGAACGTTTTATTCAAGAAATGTTTGAGAAAATGTTATGTTTAATATTTTCTAAAATATTGCCAGGTGGTTGCTTTTCCTGTACTTGTTTTTACACTACCTAAGACCAATTTACTTTTATCCAATATATTCACAATAAAATATAAAAAATGAAATATCTTTCATGTTAGACAACAGATTTCTTTTGATTAGACTTGAAGTATAGTCTAGAAATGCACAGTGTGAAGTAACAAGAAAAACATAAGAGAAAAAATACATTTTAAAATTAATATCTCTGTGAGTCAAGGCAAAAGAGTCTCTTTCATATGCTTATATAGGCAAGATTTTAGAACAAACATATAATGGGAGCAATATTTGCATATTCCTGCTTTATAGACAGGTTAGGAATCCTTCACAATAAAGTCTTGTCTTCTCTGCCACTTAGTCGGTTTTTTAAGGCGGTAGATGACTTGCTCAAATTATCTCTACCAGTTTTGGGAAATTGCTCAAATGACAGAGGTCATTACATTAAGGAGGGAAAATGATGGAAGACACACTGAAGTTTAAGTCATTGAGAATGGATGGTATTCTTTCTTCTTAAAGGATAATATTTTCTGGTGAGCTAGCACACATATATACTCCACTAAGCAGTTTAATTTTTTTATAAGTCATAGATTGCTGCTATCTTTATTTTTAGTTTATATCTGTGTATCATTGTCTGCCCTCTGTTGATGTTACAGATAAACAAATCTTTTACTTATAATATTTTAAGAATAATAATTAGCAAACTGAAATTAAGTTTGAACTTTAGAAAGCAGTGTTTGATCATGTAGTTTTTCGTTTTTCCTTTTTTTTTTTAGAAGACATTTTATTAATTCAGTATCCTTGAATAGGAACAAATTTTAGAAAACACTTACTCTGGATATGAAGACCCAGAAACACTCTGCATCTAGCAGCTGGTACTTGAAGATTGCAGTGAGGATGCAAAACCATCTTTGGAAAATCCAAGGTCAGATTTGGGCACATGCTCTCAGAGGTAATTCTCATGGATTTTAATGACCGGAGTTAGCTGGTGTTTCCACTATGTGGGGGCAATCTGACTTTGTCATGGCCAGCATTGTTAGAAAAAAGCTGTTTAAAACCACAAATGTACCCTCATGGCTGCATAGGGTCTGTGGGGAGTCCTGCTGGCAGCAGATGGCGAGTTAGAGCTGCTCTCCCAGGATTTTAGTTTACATTTCCTTTGTTTTGCAGCTAAGAAGAAGTATCGAGAAGTCTAACTCCATCTGATCGGTCAGTGACTATGAATAAATAAACAAATATGGCTGAGGAACAGAAGATCCAAGAGCTTAGTAAGAGTGCCTAGATGTTTTTACTTCAAATTCGTACTTTGAATCCAGATTGCTAGGAAGCAGAAAATATTTGGTAAAATGAGCTGAAAACATCCATGCTCACAATTAACCCCTTGCCACCAAAGTACTCCAAGTTGTTCTCATTTGTGCATTGGCAGGAAATACCACGAGTGGCAAAATATGACTATAGAAACTGAATTTCCATTTTACAATAAAATTCTTTTTAAAATATGGTAGGAGAGGATATAGAAAACTTGCCTATAATTTTCAGAAGTAGGATAGCTTCAGTACTCATAAAGAAAAAGCAAAACAAACAAACAAACAACAACAACAACAAAACAAAATCTTCTCTTTGGGTTGTATTGTTGTGGAAATGTAAATATAGTCTGCTTTAAAAATATAGATTTATTATGAAAAGTAACCAAAGGTAGTCATGTATTCAGAATAAAAATGTGGGATCTGCATAGTCTGAGTGTGGGAGCTGCAAGGCTTCTTCGAGAGGATATTGGATAGATGTGCATCTTTAGGTAACCTAATGTATTTTAAAGACACCTATGTTCTTTTTATTGACGCCTCAAGTAAAATGAGAGAGATCTCAGAGCAAAAGGTACTTTAAACCTCAACTCAGAGCAAAAGGTACTTTAAAACACTATTACAAGCTCTGTATCATTTAAATCCTGTTCTCCTTTAGGGATTAGAGCAGTAAGGACAAAATTCAGAACACAAACCTAAATACTTGTTACCAGGTTGATAATCTTCCATCTTTCACATTCCCTTGAAAAAAATAAAGTTGTGAGTCAACTATTCAGAAACAGAAGATATCATCCTAGAATAACTATCTGGAGATGGACCAACTATTATCTCATCAGAAGTTAATGCAACTATATTTAAAATTAAAAGCCAGAAACAACAACAGACGGAAGGAATGCAGTCAGGAGAAAAAAAATCCCACTGCTATATTACTGTAGTTTTGATTCTATGCCTTTCCCAAGGGCCCTCTTCCATCTTACACTACATCAACCACTTGGCTCAAATACTGCTCTGCGCACAGCCGAGATAAGCTGCACATGCCTTTGTGCGATATTTGGCATGGAGCACACACTGCCTGGCTGGCTGCATAGTGCAGAGTTTCTCTAAGAACTTCATATCTGTCACCCACTGTTCTGGGTTTCCCTTACCATTGACATGCCTTCAACACCCTTTATTTTACTGAACCACAGCCAGAAACCCTCCTGAACCTAGAGAACTGGCAAGATTCTGAGGTTGTTTTTTTTTAAATGATCTTAAAATGAACAATACTGTTATTATTTAGTCCTCCCACATTTGAATCATATTAAATAAAGGCAAATGATAATAGTTGTCACTCCTTTGTTCTTTAAGGAGATCAAGATTTTTGAGAACTTATTAGGCCAATTGATAGAATTGATAGAAGAAAAGCAGATCTGCGTCCCTACATTTCCTTAAAGAAAACAAAGCCACAAGTACATACTGAGGCACTTACAGACAATGCAACATTATACTGTTGGAGATGAGGGAGGTGGTAATTAGGATTTGATTTTTAGACAAAATTAAGGTACTTTCAAAGATACCTGGCCAGATGTACATATGTATCCTAAAGTACACTGTTTATTTGGATTTTTCATTTTAAAGCAAAATCTCAGACTCACACTGGATCCTTTTTACATTTGCAGACAGTTTTGGAAGCAATGCCTTGCTTGTAACAAAGCTTGACAGTTTGGGTTCAAGCTCTTTTCAAATAAAAAAGATTAAAGACCAAAACTGTCTGAAATCTTGGCTGATTTAGGAGAATACCTATGATTCAGGTTGTGAAACCTGCACAAAAGTAAATCATCTCTTCTTCCTGCTTTGAACTGAGAACTATGAAATTTCTCTATGAAATTTTGTCTTTGACATCCTTCTCTTGCCCTAACTTGCTTCTGGCTATCTCTTCCTTTGGGATGACACTTCCTCATTCATTTTGTTTGCAATTAGCCATCTCCGGTGAAAGAGAGAAAAAAAAGCAAAACTAAGAGATAGGTTAAGGCAAAGAGGATAAGGTGTATTCCCTTACAACCCAAGAAAAGATACAGTTAAGGTAAATTCATTTCTGTTTGTCAGAGGCATTTGGAAAGATTGACCACCAATTTTTTTCAAAAGTTCAGAATAATAAATGGTAAGCCTTGGTTACGTGTAGAAGAGGATGCAGTAGGGTGAAAGGTAGAAATCTATAGCCCATAGGAAAAAAAATAAAAAAGACAGACAGATGACAGATAAAAACACTAAGATTTTTTTTAAGATGAAAAAAAAAAACAATCTTACAGGAATACATAACATGAGGGGTATGTTGGCAGAAACTTTAGATTGATTTTATTATGCTACCATATTATTCAAAAATAGATAAGTAATTAAGAGACTCAATGATGCATGGTTTCAACTGCCTTTTCCAGAATTCAAACCTTGTACCTACTAAATTCATAATAAAGAAACTGGAACACACACATATGTAATAACGAGGAATGCGGATTGCTCTACTATACCAGCTGGCACAGCCAACTAAAACCCCATTAGCAGAAACATGTTTTTCATTTATGTGAGAAAGAGTGTTGTCAAACTCCTTTTTCCTCCTACTACAAACCAATACCAAATTAAAACCATGCAAATTGCCCTTTGTACTCAGGAAGCAATACCAGCAAGCTTTTCTTCTCACTGCTCTTTCTTTTTCTTTCTTTCTTTTTTTTTTTTTTACAAGTTTTAAATGTGTAGTTCTTTACATTTGGCATGGCCCTGAGCTTGGTAATGGTAAATTTTCCTGGCAGATGCATACTTGGTCTGATCAGATCACGGAAATAAGCACTTTTGGACTGAGGCTTGCCTGGAATTGTAACAGTATGTGTGCACTGACCCCAGGTTGAAAGAATGCTTCATTTCAAAACTTTGAGTGGAAACTGAGCACTTCTGCTTTTTCAGAGCAGCAGAGCCATGAAAAGGTTATTTTTGTTTTTGTTTTGCTTTAAAGGAGCTCATGAGACATCAAAACAGTTTTGCCTGAGAGAAAATGGAGAAATAAAATTTGCAAGGACACTCTTTTAATGTTTTTTCTTCTTTTTTTTTTCATAAATGGCTTTCAGAGTGCTTGGCAGGGTTAAATAAAAATGTTATTGATTCATAGGGTTTTGACCTAGCCTCTTCAAGAATTAAGCCTTCTTGACTTCACATGGCAAATTAATTCACAGTGGAAAAAGATGTAGAGATGCAAAACATTATGTTTTCTTAAGTTACCCCGAAGGCACACACAGTGGTGGCAAGACTGGCCTCTAAAAGAAAATATATCTACATATCTACATTACAAAGACAGAGACTGAGGTTTTTCATAGAACACTAGGATGTGGGGTTGATCAGAGCCAAGATGAGAGGCATTTTATGAACTATTCAAATCCTGAATTCAGTCTGAATCTGTTCAGCCTTACTGCTAGTTCAGCCTGGCTTGTACAGATGCTTAACAGAAGAAAATTATAAATCTCATTCTAATATGAGCAACTAGCTGAACTAAATGTAATGAATAAATTAAATCAGTTCAGTCACTTTTTCCATTTGTTTTATGCCATGATGTAAACATTAATATTTATAAAAATACTTGATGTTTCAAACTGATGATAGTTGTAATGCTTTTCAGCTAGTGTGAATTACAACGTCGAATTTTCAGAAAGAATTGTGTTCATGTGCATGTACACAAATATAATGTGACTGTAGTGTCAGAACAATAAGGTACAAAATAGGAACAGAATAGATTATTTGTTATTGTTACAGGGTGAGAGTATTTAATTTTTATGGCCATTGCATATAAAGGACATCATGACTTTCTCCCACATGCTCCTTTCCTCACTCAAAATTGCTGCACAACCATCTCTGAACTTGTGGATAGCTTGCCAGATACTCACTGCAGGCGTCTGCATAGGTGTACAAATGCATAAGAACTCTCTAGGGAGATCAAGTCTCAGTTAGCAAAAAGATCTTTAGAAACTTGCTTCTTTTGTTATAAGTTACATGTTAGGTATCTTGCTGGCTCTCCGCAAACTTAGAGATATACACATATGGTAAAAAATTCAAATATGTCAAGCTACGGTCCAGTCACATGATGGAGGAATCAGGAACATTGATAATGAATTTTTCACCACATATGGTGTTACTCTTGGTAAAGCAAAGAAGAACTAGTCATAGACAAAAACAAAGATACATTAACTATTTAAATAATCAATACATTTGATATTTGTTATTTGCAGATGAAAACTGATGTGATAATATTTGTTCTGAGACATTTACTCATACAATTTTCTGTGTGAATAAGCTCCTTTAGTGTACAGGGTTGGTGACCAGACCCAAACCTTAATATTTAAGTGTTCAGACCGGTTATTTCCTGAATATCTCAAGCTACAACTCACTTTCTGGATACCTTATTTTAAGAGTAGCGCTTCCAGCAGTACAAATTACAGCACTGCACGAGGCTGCTGTTTGCCTTAGTCCTGCAGCGAGGCCAAGGCAGCATAGCACGGGCACAGCTGAGACCAACAGACACCTTTCACTTCTACTTAATTGAGATCAACGTACACTCTTGATACATTTACACAAAGCAATTCCAATTCTAATGAGGAATATGAGCTGAGATAATCAAAGGGGTAAGACTACATTATCTCTTTTTCATGAAGTAATGACTTTTATGGACATAGATGTATTTTTATAGATATAAATAGGGAGGGAGAGAGGAAGATGGGGTTGGCCCCTTTTCAGTGGTGGACAGTGATAGGACTAGAGGAAATGGCTTCAAACTGAAGCATCGAAAGTTCCACAGGAACTTCAGGAAGCATTTCCTCACTGACAGAGCACTGGAACAGGCTGCCCAGAGAGGTTGTGGAGTCTCCTTCTTCGGAGATCTTTAAAACCCGCTTGGATGCAGCCCTCAGCCATGTGCTCTAGGTGACCCTGCGTGTGCAGGGGGGTTGGATTAGGTGACCTCCAAGATCCCTTCTAACCTTACACATTCTATGATTCTATGATTCTGTGATCTAGTAAAGACTGAAAGAAATGTTCATTTTTTTTTTAATTTTAATCTTCACAAAAGTCACTGTAAACTGATAAAACAGCTAGTCTTAAAAAAATGATAGAAACCTAGGACAATAGAAAAATAGTAGGCTAAATGCGACAAAAACCAGTTCAATGTATTAAACTAATGCTTGTTTTTTTTTTCTTGAACTCTTATGAGACTGACAGAAGTTTTTTGTCATTACTGAATTCCACAGAGGCCTTTCCAGAGTAATTTAGTGTATTTATTAATTGAGTAAATTGCACCTAAAACTTGCATTGTGAATTCTGGGACTGGAATCCAAAAAGCCATAAAATGATAAATGAGTCTAAAATGTGGAAAAGGAAATTCAGTGCAGACCATTGCAAAGGAATATAGTGAGGAATAAACAATCAAACAGCCTAATATAAAAAAAAAAACTATGAAAAAGAGAAATAATAAAGGGGGAATTGTTTCTAAACATTAACAAAAGGTAAATGGAGGGGATCAGCAAACATCACAGAAAATGTATGTCAGTACAGTCACGCTCCTGTAAAATTAAATGAATAAATCACAAATTTGGTCTGTAACACAAGAGTGGAAATATTGTAGTTCATTTGTGTCACAAATAATTATCTGTCTCTGCTCAGGCAAAGTGAGGCCTTGCCTAAAATACTCTTTGCATTTTTTGGCTCTGCACCTGAGATATGAAGTGCTTTAAAATATGGGATAATTTTGAAAAAGAACAGTTCAGTCTAGAAAAGAGCTTAAACAGTGAGAATATGATAATGCTTGAAAACTTAACAGGTTATTATAGAAAAGCAAGTAGTTAAGTATTATGCAGGCCTACCACTCTAGAACAAAAAAGTAAGCAGCCTAATTTTCAGGAGGAAGGAATGTGATCTTTGAAACTAGCATAGATAAAGGATACACAGAAACTGCAGGAGTGGAATATCTGGCATCTTAAGATCCTATCCTATTCTGGTAGTCTTTATAGGCTACTATTGATAAGATCAAATATTATTATCAATTTATATATAATCTGTAATGACACCTTAAGACAAGGATCAAGTAAAATATTTTGAATATTGTTCTAGGAGGATATCTGTATGTAGAGAGGAGTTATACTTACTTAATTCCATTTCAGGACAAAAAAAAAAAAAGAAAGAAATATAAAATTATTGATTAAGAACAATATATTTTCTGGAATTCTAATATGGAGAACTAGAAACCTCCACAAGATCTGGTCATATTTGAAAAGCAGAAAACAAAAAACAAAAAACTCTCAGAAATAACAGCCGATATGAATGGATGCTTCTGAAAATTCCCTATTGTTTTTTCTTCAGATTTTACCTTTTGAATGTTAAAGCATGGAAAAACTTGATCTTCGCTATTCTTATCTATTAATTTACCTTTCTGTATCTGAAGGAACTAACTTGTAGGAATGTGCAGTATAGAGCATTTTGCAAAAATATGGTCTCTGTATGTGTACTGGAGAAGCACAAGGATGGACTCTTCTACATCGAAGTGCCCTGGTATTCTTCCAGCTACCCACCCTCCCTCATAAGTAATGTCATTTTTGATACTATGTAGAAGGAACTGAAAAAATATGGTGATAAACATTCAAATATCCTTAATGCTTCACTGTTGCCATCAGTAGAGTTTAAGGAAAATTTTTTCCACCTATAAAGTTATTTTTTCCTGGCTCTGTGTAGTTGGCAAGGTAGAAAAATATAAGTACTCTTACTGTACTTACATTTCACTTTTCCCCTTTCTATATTCCTTCCCCATATTCTGCTGATGAAACTTGTTTTGGCTGCAGTTTAACTAGCAGTCAGGTGAAATTCCTCTTGGTAAGGCATGCGTCTACTCACAACTACACTAGAGCTTTCCAGTGAGGCACGTGAAATGACACATAAGAATTCTCCAGCTACTTGTACTTGTAGACCTCCTGACCATGTCAATAAATTAAGTTGCTCAGACTAATGATGCTAATACATTTTTATCACATATGAGACATATGAAAAGAATTGGAAAAAACAATGAAATAGAGCATCCGTTCTGCTCTCTCAGTATATGTACTAATAATAACTATAACAGAGAGACTGCATTCATTCATTTCATAATTAGAATAAGGGAATGGTCATGTGATTTTCTGAATTGTGTTTATAACTTAGTCAATGTTTTGCAGTGCAACTTTGCTTAATCTGTTCTCAGCTTCCTTCTACTCATCTTCACTATAAGTTTTTTTTGTCATGAAGATCAGTTTCATATCCTTAACATTGATCAATACAAGGCATTTCAATCTAGTTTATTATTAGTTTATTCTAGAAGGAATAGAATTTAAAAAATCTATCATCATCTCCAAAATCTGAATTTGTCCCAAAGTCAGGGACTGTTAAGTCTGTCAATTTCATTTAAGACAATTCATAATTTCGCTTAAAGTTTCATACTATGAAAGCATTAAAATATATCTGCACTAGCATACTTGAAAATTACAATACAATATTTACTATTCTCCTGGTACTAAGGTATATCCTATCTTTACTATTCTTTTTCTTAATTCTGCAAGTGCTGTGCCGGTGAAGCTCCCAACTGTATCACCCAAAGACTCACAATATACTTACCAAATATCTTGAGATATAGAAATTAAAGAAATTATGCATATTGTTTTAAGGAATACTAGATGAATGGACAGTGGGCTATAGTCACGTACAAATATATCTTATATCAATGATACAATCAATATATCAAATATCTCTTATATCTTTGGTCCTGTTTGCATGCTCATAATTCTCCCAGCATGACCAAGCCTAGACAGCAAAACCAAACTGCAATGTGAAGAATAATTTGCATCAGTTTAGAGTCAGATTGCTATTTTCTTCTCCTGTTGTGAAACTCACTGTCATAGGTACAATGTTAGATGAACATAGCTGTATTGCTTATGAACTCGAGCTGCCCTGCATTAACTGTCTGTAAGTACCATGTGCTGGGCTGCAGCAAGGATAGTTAAATTTCCATTGGAAATCAAATGGTAGTGTATTTAAATATATATATCTATTTTAATAACTCTTGCTGAATAGGTTCTTCATCAAATGACAGGATGTTAAATCAGACACACCAGATAAAATGAAATTCATCACAGAAGAGAAAAATAAAAGAATATAATTTTATAGGAGGGAAAAAAAAATCATATGAATAACATAGAATTTTCATAAGCACAGAGTGTAGGTCTCCAATTGCCCTGAAGTATATATTAAAATATTCAAAGACATCTACTGAAGCTGATTAAGTACAATGCTGATCACACTTGTAAATCCTACTCATAAGTATTTTTAGATATGTGAGAATAAAGAAATATAGTGTGCTAATGACTATTCAGCACTCTAGGATTTTCTTAAATTTTATCTGTAAAGCATATGTGTACTTCAATCCTATAAAATATTGGTTACACTTGGCTTACTTGCCTGATGTTTTATAACAATGTATTTGAAATAATGGCCAAATATATGATAAAAACTTTTTAAGCACTGAAATCTTTTAATAAATTTATATTCTCTTTGGAAATTTTTTTTTATGTTTATAGTAATTCACTTAAGCTTACTTTGAAAATCTTTTTAGAGCAAATATTGCTGAATTAAACAGTGATTTTCCAGAGTGGACAGTCAGGGATCAATATTTATCCTTCACCAAAAAATCTACAAAATAAAACGCTCAGTAAACATGCAAGGCAAAAAAATCATAAGGACATGCAAAAATATACGCTAAAACACTACAAATGAGATGATACTGAACTTTATCTTTCACCTACCTCACCTGCAGCACATACATCTTTTTAAAAGAAGCTTATTGTCTTAGCTAGCAGGTCAATATTAATACTAATTGTACTTTGTATATTATTATTGTTTACAACATTTTAGTTTGTTATACGATATAGACATAAATGTAGATACAGACCCTGACAGTTTGGATTTAATTATGCTGAATGGCAAGCTCAGACTTAACAGTTCAAAACAGAACTAGATTGAGATTGGAAGTGATGTGAAGTGATAAGGAAATGACTACTAAAAGGATGAGGATGCTTTTCAGCAGGGACAAGGAAAGATGCAAGTGACACCCTCTACCTCCATGGCAACAGTGAAGGCAAAAACATATTCCACATTCTGTCCAGGATGCCTGTATAATAAACTTCCTTTATATCAAATTAATTAATCCCATGTGCAAATAATTTATTTTATCATGTGAGAAGCAGAAATGAAATAGTAGGAGGACAAACTGTTGCACTTTGAGCTAATGCCGGTGCAATATGGGTCACAAAACCAATCACGTCCTGGACAGAGAAAATTGCCATCATAAATAATAATCCATTCAATGCCCCTCAGACAGGAAATGTGAAAGTCTCACAGCATGTCAATAAAATAATTGAGTTTGAACAAAAACAGAGTGAAATTTCAATAGAAAGCTGCAGACAGAACTAGACAGGATCTAATTATAAGGTTTTAATGGGAATATGAATCTGATTAACTGCAATATAACAAATATTAAACCTAGACCACCAACTATGGGAGATTTTTGAAATGTTTTTACTGATTAAGAAGTTAAAGGACAAAATAAGGAGAGATTGGATAAAAGGAATAAATTAGCAAAAATCAAAAATCAAACATGAGAATTAGTATATCAGACTAGAGTAACACTGCACCTATGCTACTGTCCTATCCCTGAAGAATACATAGGACAAAACTTTTTCTTCATAGAACCTATTTTGGTCCATAGAGGATGCATCTCTTCAATACCAACACACAGAACACACAGAAACTGAAAACTGACAGTGACAAAGTAGACAGGCAAAGTAAATCATTTTTTTGCATTTTTTTTTTCTTAACAGTTCCACTTTTACAATTACTAAGGTGCATTACAAGGAAAAAATTAATATTTCTATAAAGCATTTATTTCAAAATGTGATTTTACAGTAAATAAACCTTCATCTATTCCACTATCAGAACAATAGAACTTTTTATTTACAATTAAGTACCAGTTGAAAAATTGTATTAAATAAAATACAAACTTGTGGTGCATGCAATTTATTGATCATAACTCTATTGCTATGTTTCATATAATCAAAACACTTTAAATTGACATTATAGCAGATTATTTAGCCAAAATGAATATCCATGAAGCACCGAAATTGAGAAGACCAAGAACATCTGTGTTTGACTGGATCTGTTCTCTGAAATCAGACATTTAGTGTCCAATTTTAGAATCAGCATGCAATAAAATCTTTCAGTAACAAAATCTCTTGTAATTATGGTGACATTAAATGACAAAATATTAAATATTTGAAAATCTCTTTTTTTAAAGTAGGCAACATTTTTTAAAAGAAAATCTGAAAATAAAGGAATAGTAGTGATTATATTTTGCCTATGTTTCAAGTAAAGTTTTATAGTCCTCCCCCTTATTTTTTATCTGAGAGATTACTTTTAATATCCCATCCTAAAATGCTATAGAATTGTTGATATAAATGTTGAATGAAGTAATTCCTGTTTATTAGTTTGCTAAACTTTAGAGAAGAAAGATGTTGAATAAATAAACTATTTTTACATTTAATTTGAAAGGTCCTGTAATGCAGCTTCATAAAATTGTACAAATTTGAGATGATTAGCTATGAAGTCATCTGGTCCAGTTCAACCCCAAATGATTGAAATGAGATTTGCCTTATTTCTATTGAGTCTCTTGGGTTAGTTTTCTTCAGACATAAATTTCAGTTATAGAAACCCCAATAGTCAAACTAAATTTTCCTTTACTCAGTTTCCTCTCAGTCTCTGCTCATGTTCTTGTTATTACTTAAGGTACTTAATGTTCTTTTATGAAAAATAAAACCTTAAATATCTTCTTATTTCTTCATGCCTAGAAAGACAGAAGTTAGAGTAAAAATTTTCTCAGTCAAGTTAAAAAATGAATGGAGAAGAGATAACCAAGTTGCTCAGTGATTGATTTGAAATGAAGCAATAAACTATCACCAAATACTAATCAGACAGAAGGCAGATGGGAAACATTAAAAGGAAGGGATTACAGTTAAATTCATGTTGAGTCTCAGGGCTATCAAGTAATCTGAAAAGTGTTCCTAAAGAAATATATTTGTTCTGTTTAATTGCTCTTAATTTGCATGTCACTGTTTACTAGACATTAATCTTTGTTGTCAGAATTCAGTTACAAAGAATTCAGATTATAGGAAACAAGAGGTGACTCTTTTTTTTAATATTCTGCAATCAGTGTTTAATAAGGTTAAGGCAATATCTATGTGTCTCAATGTCCATGCATCTTATCATAGAATCATAAAATCACAGAATCTTTAAGGTTGGAAGGGACCTCTAGAGATCATCTAGTCCAACCTTCCCGCTCCAGCAGACACACCTAGAGCAGGTGGCACAGGGCGGCATCCAGGTGGATTTTGAAAACCTCCAGAGAAGGAGACTCCACAACCTCCCTGGGCAGCCTGTTCCACTGCTCTGTCACTCTCACAGTAAAGAAGTT
>JAUBOD010000445.1:9610291-9648335 GCA_032353885.1 Nothura maculosa
GCCTGTCCAGGTCCCTCTGGATGGCAGCACATCCCTCCGGAGTGTCGGCCACTCCACCCAGCTTGGTGTCATCTGCACACTAGCTCAGGGTGCACTCCATGCCCTCGTCCAGGTCATTGATGAACAAGTTAAACAGCACCGGGCCTAGTACTGACCCCTGGGGGACACCACTGGCCACAGGCCTCCAACTGGATTTGGCCCTGTTTATGACCACCCTCTGAGCTCTGCCATGCAGCCAGTCCTCGATCCACCGCACCATCTAGTGCACTCTCCGGGAGTTTCCGTATGAGCATAGTATGGGAGACTGTGTCAAAACCTTGCTGAAGTCAAGGTAGACAACATCCACGGCTCTCCCCTCATCCAAACAGCTAGTCATCGTGTCATAGAAGGCTATGAGGTTTGTTAGACATGGCTTCCCCTTGGTGAATCCATGCTGACTGCTCCTCAATGCCTTCTTCTTCATATGACTGGAGATTCTCTCTAGGATGTGCTGCTCCATCACCTTTCCAGGGACAGAGGTGAGGCTAACTGCCTTTAATTGCCCGGCTTATCGTCAGTTATTTTGATTTTCTGTAAAATCATACAAATAGCTATCTGTTTAACTATCCGTCCATGCATCCATCCATCCATTCACCCATTTATCAGTTCTCACTGTTAATTAGTGCTAAACTGTGATTCTGTGATTCTGTCATGACAACGTGGCAATTCCATTTTCATTGAGTTAGAGAGATATGCTGTGGTTTTAGGGTTTGGCCAGTCAGATAAAGCTTTATGACTGCTATTCAGACCCTAAGTGCTTTTCCACTTGTGATATTTTGTTAATAAGGTGAAATTGCTATTACAAAATATTGTACGAGGTTCTACAACATACTGTCTCTCTGTAAAAAAATCCCAAGTTTCCAATTTTCTTTGGTCTCCACATGCCGTTACAAGTATTAATATTATCTAATTTTTATTCCTATCCTCATTACCTAGATCTCTTCAAGCTTTGCCGTTTGACAGATTTCACTCTTACATTGAATATTTAAGTTTTGTCTCATTTCTCTGTTAGTCTATTACAGTGCATTTTTCCAGGATGAGTTAAGTATCTTAATTCAGTTAAGTGGTCCCACTGAGATCAGTGATCATATTTTCAAAGGAGCACAGGTCTCATATAGGTATCAACATGAATTGTCTAAATTTTTCAAAGCACCCACTTTGCCAAAGTCTACAACGATCTTCTTACTGAAACTTGAGAGTTTTTGATAACCAGGTCTTAAATAACAATTTTTAAATCATTCTCTTTTCTGTTCTGACCAACTTTATTGCAGTCTTTTCCTCTAAATTCAGACTTGATACATATGTGCAATGTCACAAAATTAATCTTGAATCATATGCTTTACCATGTAATTTACTCCCTTTTTAAACATGAAATTAATGTACTAAATAATTCTGATTGCAAAACAGTATTTTAATTTCTCTTCCTATCTTGGCTCTCTACTGTATGCTATTTGTATCTATGGAGTTGTGACTCATTTACAGTCTGAGGTTAAAGCCACTGTACCAAGTTGGCTGCAAGCTGTTTTTAACTTCAGCTCTTCTAATGCCAACTGCTAGGACAGTTTCTTAAATATCTCAGTATTTCATTTATCCTCAGCATATCTTTAATTAATATATATACCCACCACCCAAATGGAAGTATTGAGAACTAGCAGAGACAAAATCCATATCAAGCTGCACCTGCTCCTAATGATGTTATTTTATATTAAATAAGGGAATTTGATAAGACTGGATCCAGACCCTGGCATATGTAATTTGATTCACGTGCTATTTGCAAAACATTTATTTTTAAAAATCAGGTATGACCTGTTCTAATTAAGGAAGAAGAATCAGGTGCTTTTAGGTTCATAAGAAATAAAGTACATAGAATGTTGTTAAATTACAATAACTGATCACTGTGAATTTTGTGATGTTTTGTCAATATTTATCCCTTAAATCCTAGCAAAGACATTTTTTTTTAATAGTAAAGCAAAATATAAACAGCCCCCAAATAGTGTTAAGTAACATTATCCTTATTTTTTAGCTGAGGAAACTGAGATAGTGATAAGGTGTATAGGTTGATGGTTTTCTGTAAAAGAAGACATGGAGTTCACATTGTGGAGAAGCTGAACCTGGTACTCAAATTCATATTTAGTAGATGAGGGATAGTTTCTTATATTTGCAGTTTCTCCCTATTTTGTGGTAAGTGAAATCAAAGGTCTCAGAAGTCAGAGTTTCAAAGTGCCTGTGAGAGGCAGGAAGCATCTGAAAACTGAATTCTACTTATTTGGCATTGATGATAACACTTGTCATTTCAATATCTGAAACATGAAGGCAGCCGTAATATTTTTTTAGTTGTTTTCAGATGTGAACTTATAAAGAGTTAACTTAGAAATGAAGTAAATGGTTTTAGTCCTTCACTGCGATGTTAAATAATACAACAGAAAAAAAAATGCATATCAATACATTTTAATGTATTTCAATAGTGAAATAATTTATTTTGGTTTTAAAAGGAGAAATTTCATTTTGACAAGACAGTCAAATATCTTCAGAAGAATGTATGCAGAGGATAACTTGTTGAGGCAATGGCACTTTATTCACCCTCTTCATCTAACCCACAGTATATCTGAATGCAAGATATGTCTGTATCATTCAATATTTCTCAAAGCCCTAGAAATCGTGTGGTGACTTTGAGCGGAGAGACCCTCTAGTGGTTACATTTTCAATATAGAATGGAAATCATGTGCTCCACAGAATAGAGTATTTACCTAAGAATTAAAGAGATGAAAAAGCATTCCCTCTTTTCCTTTGTCTCTGTATCAGCAAAGGAAATAACCTTGAGTTTCTCTGATATCTGACAAGTTAATTGCATTCCTCCTTTTATCACTTCAAGTAAAACACTGCTTTCTAGTATCTTGGCCATGGTCTGCACAGATATGACAAAATTCTGTCTCCTAAAACAGATGTAAAATCATCTTTTGGCTTGTTTTCTTTGAAAATACTTTGGACTTAATTTCCTTTGATGTCAATGCAGAATGGATTGGATATAAATTATTGCAGAAATGTTTTCTACATTTGGAGCAAAGAGTACTGGATTTTGGATACTGGATTTTACTCTTAGGTCTATCATTGAATTTAACCTTTGACTAGATATTTGAGCATGCCATATCTCAGTTTAAAATAGGTGTGAAAATGTTTACTACATTCACAGCATTTTGATGAATATTACTATAAAAGTAATTCACAGCATTTTGATGAATATTACTGTAAAACCTATTCCAAAGGAAATTAAAACAAAACAAAACAAAACAAAACAAAACCTAAAAACACAACATCAGTAATACTACCTGTAGAGAGATGTGGTTCTAAGAAAGCTAACCAGGGGTCTTCCTGAAGATTCCTGGATATATCACATATACAACTTGGTCCTTTCTTATCCTCACTTTGCTGTGGCAAACTCTTTTCTGACTCATTCTTCCTAGGGGCTTCAGACTTCTCATTTTCTAATCCAAATTTAACCTTTTGTCTGAGTAAATGTTGACATTGTCTAAGGCTCAGTCTTCAGTTAGGTGTAAGGTTAGCATTTAGGTTAGGGTTGAGAAACAGAAAGCTAAGATGTCCATCAGGAGTAGAACTAGAAAGGAGCTGTCAGAGGACAGGTCTCTATGCAACCTACTCTTTCTTTTAGCCATGTCCCTTCCAGCCCTCATCCAGCTGGGCCTCTGGCTTTTCTATCATTCTGCCATGACGCTACCATCAACCCCAGGACTAAAGATACTGAATTTTACCCTGTAGTTCATGAACATATGGTATTCCTGAGGCTATGATGTGCCTGAGGCTATGATCACAGAACCAATCTCCTCTCCTCTGACAGATCAGTCCTCTCCAAGGGAGGGATGTTGGTATCTACTTTAAGGGAAAAATCTGAGTTCTGGATCTTATGAAAACAGAGGTTTTCTGTTGCTCCTGGACTGAATTTAGCACTTTTTAATTGGTTCTGTTTAGGCTTTTCGCACTTCATGCGTGTGCAGGGAGAGGGTGATTTAGGAAGGCAGATGGCTCAGTGACTCAAAGGCACTTGCCTTCTTATATGAAGTGTAGAGGAAGCCTGTCATTCAAGATTTGGGATTCTGTTCCAGGTACTGTATAGACAGAAATCTGATTTTGCAGTTTGTAGGTGGATAAATGTTTTACTGGAACATGAGTATCCAAGATCTTTGAGAATTCACTCCTTGATGAGACCCCACAATTCATTTCAGATAGGAGATCTGAATAAATTTCGGAAATCACTGCTGGCACTACTGACACTGAAAACCATGGCTCAAAGTTAGAAGATTGACTTTAGCAATGAAAGATTCCCTGTCTCATTATGTGGTTCCAGATACTCAGTCACTAAAAATTATTTAATATATTAAGACTTTCCCTCTGGCATGCATTATTCTGAGCTTTTCAGTCTTTTTTTTTCATATAAGTGTAATATATTTGTCTTGCATCATAATTAATCCAAAATTTTTACAAAATTGTCCCTTGAAATAAGGTAATATATTCTTACACTAGCCTTTTAAGCATGATTCATTTAACAATTGTGATATTAAAGATCTGATTTTGTAGTTCAGTGTTTCTGTTGTATAAGAAACACACACATTCATTTTATTGGAGACGTGGCTGGAAAAGAAAACTATAAAAATGTAATTAATTGCACACTTTAAAGGTCACTGTTAATAAAAACGATCATGTAGATTATTAAACCCATAGAAAGATTCATTAGTGATGCTTTCAGGTATTGTTAAAACCAAATATCCTAAAATGAATGTTAAAATACATTTTTTTGAAAGATACAGCAGATTCCTTGTCCTCTGTCACAGAGGAAAGACCTTCATAACTTAATGTGGCTACCTCAGGAGTTGAATTATGAGGTGTTAGAGAAAAGTTGCTTCATAAATTTCAGTCATTTTAGTTGTTCATAATGTATCCTTCAAAGTTTCATCAAAAAATACATTTTCTATGGTTATTATGAGGCTCCTTTTATTCTCAGAAAGAATTACGACTTTGGGGAAAAAAAGCAAATTTTTTCCATTTCTCTTTTTTCTCCACTTGTCATCACGAAAGTGTCTGCAGTGAACATTAGTACGGCAATAGTTCAGAGAATGGCAGAAACATCATTAGTACCCAACTTATCTCTTAAGAGGGAATGCAGTATTGCTAATTATTTCCCATCAAAATTGTTATTAAAATTAATCTACTTGGTTCCCCACTGCCTTGAAAATTTCAGGTCCACCCACCCCATCTTTCTCTCTTTCTTTTATTCCTTAATGGAAATAAGCTGTTGGATATATATGGCTGATTTCATTTATTGTTGATTCAGAGTAAGAATCTGGTACACTTAATCTGTAAGTAGTCCCAGAAGTCAAAATATAAGGATTTAATGTGTAGTAAAGATTTCCAAAGAAACATAATCCCAAAATACGTTGGCCTTGACTCTTATTTACATAAAGGCCCCTTTACACATTCTGGCAGCAGCAAAGAACCCTAAAGTGTATTTAAATGTAATTTATGCCCACTCTAAGACTTTTTATGCTGCCAGAACTGTGCAAATGAAAATCAGGTCCATTTTGTCCGAGCATTTTTTTTTTCTTTCTCCTCTTTCAACTGTTGCATGGTATATATCTATAAAAGCATTTTTTTGTGTGTCTTTGTAACTCCTACACTATCCTTTCCAAAGACATTAATCAATGCCAACAAAAAAAATCTGGCATTTAAGAGCCAAATATTTTTTGGAGTTAAGATAGGGAGGAAAAGTTAGAATTATTGTTTTGTTTATAATAAAAACTCTGTACTTTTTATGAATTACAATGAATTTAAAACGCCTTGATTTTTCTTTCAGTCTTCTGAGAAGCTATGTTGAAGTATGTTCAATATCAGTGAGATTGCTTTTGGAGAGAGCGTGACTGGCTGAAAGATGGCTGGCACAAAAACAAACTTGTGACCGTTCTTAACTGTAGAGCAGTTATGGCTCTTTATAACGAAAAAAAATCATGGAAAAATCCATGTTAAGTAGCATGTGTCAATCATTTCTCTTGAATAAAGTGTTTGAAAGAGTCAATTTTTTAAGGACACTTTTAAATTGGCTCTGATAGTACATCCTTGGATCTCTGTGGAACAGAGAGGTCAGGGAATTGCATCCAAAGTGCAATAACTTTGATCCTTCAAGTTAACTGCAGATAAGTAACAACATTTCTGTTTGACTGCAGCCATGTTGCATTTAGCTTGAGTTCAGGGATATATACTGTCTCCTCTGAGAGTCTTTTCTCCAGACCTTCTCTTACCTGCAGTTCTGGGCTTTGGTTTTACCCCATTTTTAATTTGTTTTTCCTTACTTTTATGCCAAGATTCCAATGGATTCCAGCCTTTTCCTCTGCAGTAAAATCCTGTTGTTTTCATTCCCAGTGGAACCTAAAGCCATAGAAAACCAAAGAGAACTTAATTCTGTAAGGATAAACTTTTTTTCTTTCTTTCTCTGGATTAATTTGTCAATGAAGACACTAGGTTCCAAGTTCATGATGTCCTGAAGTTTCCCTGTTATTATCTGAAACCTATGGAAACTGAAAGCTTTCTGGTGCTCTTTGGCAATGTGCTCATAATTGAGATTACTTCAATCAATTCCACAAATGCTGGCAGTAAAGCATTGTGTCCTGTTTGGTAACCTTGATTTGTACTCCTGTTGCGAGTACAAGATGCTCCACAAGATGCTGGCTCTGATTCCTCTCCCTCTTTTGTTCATTATTCCAGTCTTAACTTTTGCTTACCCCCCAATTGTCCATTAGTGCTAAGATACCAGAGGATGTACTACATAGTTAATGAACTCTCTGTTCTGGCAAGAACTCTTTCAGGACAGCTAGCTGTTCATGAACACCATCCAGATTTGAACAAAACGGATAATTTTTTCCAGACCCTGAAGTGGACAATATAGATTACTGAACTCAAATATAAGGAAAGTAACTACTTTGGCTGTTTAAAAGGTTGATGGTTGGTGTTCATGTCTTTGACTAGCAAAGGAAAAGGTAAGACATATTTTTATTCCCATTGTTCTTGAATTTTCCTCTGACATTATCGTTAGACATGGCACAGCAGTTAGTGAAAAATTGATGCTGATGATTGTCATGATAAGGCTGTGGAAACTTTTTCTCTAAATCAAAATGATTTATATCTTCACAAAATCTTACAAACAAAAAGTCAAAATGTCTTAGAGGAAATCCAAATGGCAGTGTAAAGTGGAGGAAAATGGTAATAAGTTAGCCCAAGAAAAAAAAATATTCAGACACAGTAATAAACAAGTAGCTTTATTGATCAATCAGAAACATCTAAAATGTAGATTTTTCTTCCCCTACCACATAAAGATTTTGCTATGGTTTGCATTATAAGAATATGTTCTTTTTTTTCCCTGTTTCCCTTTGATTGTTTATCTAAAATATTTCTTTACTATTTTCAAAAGTCCTATTTCAATTATATTTAAATATGTTAATTCCAAAAGTGTTTAGATATCAGTAATGTTTGCTATCACTACTGACTTCAATCATCAGACATAAGACTATAAACATGCCTGGAGATTAATTATTTTATTCGATATAGTTCTTCCCTACAATTCAACTGACTGGTTTCAGTAATACTTCCAGTAAAGGTTACTAGATATTTACTTTCAAACAAACTGATTTATTTGTCTGTATATCAAACATTTAGTAGTTTGATCACCATTACAGTTCTCACTTTATCTGAACAATATTGGTTCTACCTGAAAATTAAATTCTGAGGAGAACGGCTAGTTCCAGATGGTTCACAATGTTTCTGAAACTTAGTGAAGTGGTTTAAATAAACTGATATTACTTATTTTACAGTAAGAAAAATGTCTGGGATAGTTTTTTTATTATTTTTACTTTTTTGGGAGGTTTGGATAGATTTATTTTATTTTACTTTATTTTTGGCCATTATGGAAATCATTCAGCAAAGCATTTTTTCAGTTTATTAAATATTACATAAGTAGGGACTATGTACATAAGAATTTTGAGTGGCTGGCTGTCAGACTCCATGACTCTTTAACCATAATCTTTTAGATATTTCACAAATGGGCTGTGCCATGTTTTATATTAAAGTTTATTTTGAAGGTGTTTGATGTTGCACAGAATTTTTGATTTAGCAGAGTGATAAATACTGAAATCACAACACAATATATACACTTAGCAAAATACAGCAATTGCGATATACATTTCAACTACAATACCAGTGTCTTTCCCATTACCGGTCTCTACAACATGCTCACTATCACAGTACTGAGAATCGCCAAGAAGGAACATAGGAATTTAAAGCTCTGTTTTAAAATTCCTTTGTTAGAGGTTCACTTTTTGTACTCCAGGTTGTGCCAAACCACTTCTACACTCCTACCCATCTGGTCTGGCAAACTCAGAGACACATTCACACTCTTTTGATAAACTCAGGAAGAAAAAATTGCACTAACTTATCCACTCACCTGTGGCATAATCAGCTGATCCACTCAGCATAACTGTTTATCAAAAACAAAGGTCACCCTCTGGTCCCTTTTGTGCTGAGATAAAGCGAGTGCCACAGCTTTTTGTGCCACAGCTGTGGTTAATGAGGGCCACCTACACCATTCCTGAGCTTCATGGGTATCTCACCCTTGCCCATCTCCTCTGAGACTTTCCTCATTTTAGGGGGTTTATTTTTTGGTAACATTGTTGGAATCATAGAATCATTCTCCTTTATCAGATCAAGAATTGTCCCTAGTGACACCTGGCTTTTTTATCAATGAATCTTAAAATGCTTTTAGAATGATATTACAGTTATCTCCACTTTCATATGGGCAAAACTAAAGCAAAAAATAAAGTAATTCAATTTTATCTGAGAGTTTTAAAGCTCTGCTCATCTTGGCACATGCTGTTGTGCCAAGCACAGCACACTGCATAACTCAGAGACATAACCAAAGGAGTAAGCAGTAGATTCAGATTGACTAAAGAAAACAAGGAAACAGTGAATTTATTGATTACTGTAATGGGTGCCTACTATTGTGATAGCCTGAACTTTAAGATTCCTTGAAGATATCATGGCACAGAAGAGTTTCAAGTGGAGCGGGTGATTTCATCTTTGTCAATCTTTACAGAGAACATTTCCTAAATACGAAGATTTAGCAAGGACAATAGAAGAAAGCATCTACCTAAAAGCTTAGGAGTGGACACTGAAGGGTCATCCAGGCAAACAGAGCCCAGAAACTGTAAGTCTTTAGAGTTCATTCTTACTTCAAATCCATTAAACCACACTGAAGAACAATTTCTTGACCTTTGCACAGAAAAAAACCAGAAATAACTAGCAGACTTATCCGGGTAGTGCCTTCGCTAAGGAAGGATCTGTTCAATAACATAGTACATATCACAGTAATCTAGAAGAAGTTATGAGAGTCTGGAAATATCAGCAGAGCGAGAATCAGAATGGTTAAGGCTGAATGTGAATCTAAAGCAGCCAGTTTATTGTCGAACATTACCTTATAGACGCTTTCTCGACGTTATTCAAAAGGGGATGAAGTTGTGCTGTATCAAGTTCAGAATTACAGTATCACAATCAATGATTGCATGATAAAATAGAAAAAAAAAAGACCCACAAACAAAACCTTCTTTCAAAGGCACAGAAATAATTGGTATAGGAGATTTAGTGCTCTGGAAGTGAATTTACTTTCATAGCAGGACAGGTGAAGTCAACCCAAACCACACTACAGTTTTATCAGATTACGTTGTTCACAATGTGTTTGTTCTGGTACAAAAATTGAATGTTGTCACTTTTCACCAGCAGATAATATTCTTACAATGCACATACAGGTTTCCAGGAGAACAAGGTTGCTTCCTTGTCAATAGGAAAAGAAGGAAGAGAGTATTTAAATATATATAAGAGCATAAGATTTTACAAGTTAAGCTAAAATAATACAGATGTTACCTGAACTACCATGAAGCAGGTAGACTACATAACAGATTAGACTCTCAGTCCCTCCCTACTCTGCAAGCTCTCTTTAGCTCTTGCAAGCCAGAGCCCAGCAGACAGAGCTGTAGCAAAGAGGGCTTGCAAATCCATACTGCAGCAGGGAGGAGGACAGTGGAAACCTGCATGCAGAAGCAGGTCTGCTAATCTTCTGTCTTGCTGTCCCAGGCTGTTGAAAGACTTTGAAAGATCTGAGTCCTCTTGGCATTGCTTTGGAGAGCTGAAGACTCATTACCTCCAACTATAAGTGCACCTTTTCATTGGAGTGAAGACCGTTTCTGATATTGAGCAGAATCAGAAATCAGGTCCCTTATAACAATGTTTATATATTTCCTACAAGACTTGTTTCCCCTTGTAAAGTACCCATCTCATTTTCCCTGATGTGTGATATCACAGTCCTTCATAAACATCTTTCTTTTACTATTGTCCAGGCGTAGGTGTTCACCTGAGTCAATATATCTAACACAATTAATTAAAATAAATCTATAAATTTGAAACAGTTGCAGCTTTGTGGGGGGAAATAAAAAAAAATTTATGGACACAGATCTATTGTCACCCCCCGCACAGTCACATTTTCACCTGCACACATAAACACAGAGGCACTCATCATACATGACTCTGCAGCCATTCTTGATAGCCTTCATTCCCCTTTAAACCACCTGTCAAAACAACCATTTAATTAGGTTAAGCTGTCTGGTTTTGTGAAAAGATTTTACTGTACTCTGTTGTCCTTGCTTTAAAATTAATAGTTTGACCAACTTCTAAGGGGGATAGGTTTTTGCACTTGTAAAAGTCAAATTAAAGCCACCTTTGCCAAGCAGGATAAAAAAAAATCTTGGTGTTTGAAAATTTGAGAGCAGCACTTCATTTATTATAATCTTTTTCCAGTGCCGAAGTACAAATTATGTAAAGAAATGAAACTGCAGCTGCAAGGAAGCCAAAGCTTTAACATGTCGCACATGTCATACTTGTGTTTGGTAGGACAGTTGCAAGACAATTAAAAGATCGAAGGACTCACACTTTACTCTGCACAACCCATTTATTGACCAAGACACCAAGGAAGACCAAGAACCCCTCTGCTTCGCTCTGATCTCACTTACACTTGGTTAAGTGAGAGACCTGTTTCTTGTGGCTGTAAAGGTAACTTTGTGCTGATCCTGTGAATCATCAGCTCCCTGAACACTAGTTTAGCTGAGAATTGAAAATACTCCAATGACACTGAAGCATCAGAGTAGCCTTTTTATCAAGTGACAATGGTAAAATTGAGGCTATCTAGAAAGAAGGGAGTAAGCTGCGTTTACATCCTAGTCTAAGGAACACAAAATACTCCCTCCAGAGTATTCTCCCAATGGAAGAAAAAGGTAGAAAATTCCCACTTTATTGATTCTAACTTGATCTGTCTGGATTTCCTTCAGGTTTGTGAGGTTTCTGAGTAGAACTAGAGAAATATTTTCTTTTATTGGTAGTTAATACCAATATTACATGCTATTTTTTTTTATAACAGTACCACGTTGAGGGACTATTTAGAATGTCGGCCATGATCTATGAAATTATTAAAAGATTAGCACAATCTCTGAGTCCACTAGTCTATTTGAGAAATAAGTAGAAAAGGAAGGGAAACAGATAAACAAGTAAAACTTTGACTATGTGCATGCAGGTTTTAATTTTAATTTTCATTTTGTACTAATTGATTACTTATAGGCACTGAATGGTCAGATTTTGGTTGGTTTATTTAATTTTATGGTAACTCTGTGGTCAGAAATGCTGTTTTATGTGAATGACGTCTTGGTCTCTAGGCACTTTACTAAATCCATCTTCAAAAATAATACAATTACCAATAATTCATATTCTGATAATTACCTTTGCTTTTTTTTTCTTGAAAAAATCCTGGTTTTATGCATAATTCCACTTATATCAATTTTATATTGTTTTATACCAAAAATCTACCAATCAGGTAGATTTTTACCACAACATAGTTGATCTCATTGCTATTAAGCATTTACTTGCTTGTTTTATTTGATGGAAAAATGGCTGAATCCTTTCTGCCTTGCAAAGTCTTATTTATAGACTATTATGCTAGTATTTCTTGATACTTCTGTTTATGTGATCTTATTAAGATGATAAAATATCACATTTTGATATGCTAAGAGGGCCTTAGAGAAAGGGAATTTGACACAAACACACACCATGCTCCTAGGCATATGCTATTGCAGTTTGTGTCTGATGTTTTTGTCAGGCCCAGCGATCACACAGCTACAGGATAAATTGTCTAGCGAGCTGATTTGATGGATAGACATATCCTAAAAATGAATAGTTCTAGTATATCCATGGCGAAACATTTCCTGTAAATTGACTTTGATTCTTGCAAATCTTTATAAAATTGCATGAGAATCTATATGACAAAGGCTTGTACAGAAGATAGCCCTCTCCCTGCACCATCATTTCCTAAAGGAATAGCAGCAGCCACTACTCTCCTTCATCTGACCTGCCACTCAGTACATTGAACACACTAGCCATGGAGAGAAAAGTCCTTCAGCAGCCACACATCTATCATGCTTTTCTACCCATGTTCACAGCACCCAAGGTCAATAAGCTTAAGTTCAAGAGTTGCTATCCTGGATTCTTTAGCTTTTGGATACCCTGGTCGTATACATAGCTTTGCTGTTATGATGCAGAAAGTGATAATACCTCTTAGTCAAATCACTTCTGTTAACTCCATTGCAGCATTCTGGCTATGAAGTAAACAATATATTTTTCACATCTTATATGAGAGGTTTAATAAGTTCACCTTACTTTCAGACCAGGACTAGATTTTGGTTTGGTTTCCTTTTAGAAATTGAGAACTGTGCTGGAAACAGTAAACAAGACAGGGTTTTGTTAGAATGCTTTTCTCATGTGCTCCCTCCTCAGTAGCTCAGCTCACCACACACTGAGTGAGAACCTGTGTCCTAAAGACATTTTCTCTTCTGGATTTGGGTAGGGGTAATGCACTACTTACCCAATGGTGCATGAATATAAAATAGCAATTAGATTTAATATAGTTGAATTTATGAGAGCAAGCAATTCAGTCAGTGCCTGAGTTGCAGAGTGAAACTCAATTTTCTTGTATTCCGTCTTCACTTGCCCAAACAATCAGTCCAGTGGTGCATAACCTCATTCATTTAGTAAAAAGTCTGGGTAACATGGTGACTCAATAACTTATTCTTGCTATTCTCTTATATCTTGGCAGCTGTTGCACTATTGTTGCAAAAGTTTTAATTCTGTAGAGGTTCATGATGTGATTGTTAATATTTGTTCTTCATCAAAAGTGTAATGGATGTGAACAATAGTCGTGCAGTGTTAAAAGGGTTTTAATTGGGCACACAGTCCTGTCTGCAGGTTGTCTACATCACTATGAAATCCAGCGACACTCTAAAAAGCATCTTCTCAGTAAAAATACAAAATCTCTATATAACACCCAAAGTATACTAGCGTACTGAGATCATTCTGTCAGATAGAGTACTGTCCTCAGCCATTATTGCCATGCAGAATTTCTTCCAAATATTTATCGAGCACTTAATTCATTTTCTTAGTGGTCATTTTTATGACAACAAAAGACAGAGAAAAAATTATCCTCATGAACTCCTTGCTCTTAGAGCATGTGGCATGTATTTTGTAATTCAGTGAGCACAATGAAAAAAGGGCATGTGCTTGCAAGTGCATGTGATAAAAAGACATGAAGAAAAGACAGAAAAAAAAGTTTCAATGAATTTGATATTTTTTAGATTCTTTTCTCTGCCTCACTTCATCTATCTCATTTTCACTTTATAGCTTTGCAAGAAAACAGCAATCAGTTCCTGAAAATCATAAGACATTGAAACAAATATTTGGACAATGCTATATATATATATGTGTAACTGATGTAACTGTAACTACTCCTATGTGAGAAGTTTGCTCAAGTATTCAGTTTATAAAACCACCTTCTGCAACTACTGTGGCCGATGGCAATGGGGCAGGTGCTGACACTTCTCCTTGCAGTGTGAAAAGCTTCATGCTATGTGCTAGGCTTAGAATTGGCATCCCTGTGAGTAAAGCATTATGGAATGAGAGTTGAAGCTTCAGACTCCAGTCTATACCATAAACAAAAATGAAATTCTATCCTTCAGTTTTCTGTGATTCTCAGGAAAAAAAATAAAGAAAGGGGATATCATATGTGATTGTATTTATAAGTCAAAGTGGCAGTGCAAAATATAAACATGGTTTCAGGGATCTCAAAGTTAAAGGCATAATAATACTTGCACTCCTATGTTGTACAAGAATTATCTCTCTATATATTTATATACAGTGCCATATATGATTCTTGAGAGAGAAGGAGCTGGTAGGGAGCTGGATAAGCATCTATGATATGGTTGTTTACTCATACATTTTCCCACCTGAGAGCCAGTAGGATGAAGGTGCAGAAAATATCCATACATTTAATGACAATAAAATGTGAGTCAAGCCAGTGGATGTGAGTATAACCACAGATGACAGGATATATCTTATGGAGGATTGTTGAAATACAGTCACAGAAGCTCAGCCATTATTAGAGAATTTTGCACTGAAGTAATTTACCTGCTGTAAACTTTGGCCATTGATGCACTTAGAGGAGCAAAACAGGTTGATGTACATTTTCTTTGTTTTTTAGTACATTTTCTCGTGTATTCTTATTCAAACACCCCTCTCTGTTTTGATACAGAACATCTGGAGTAGTGATTTGAATCAGAATATTGACACTGACAAAGTTTTGTTGAAACAAGTTTCCTTAGCATACACAATGCCCTAGTAACTTAGGACTTTTAGTTCCATGCAAGGTAAAGTCAGTCAATGTAGTCTTCAAGAAGTAAATTAATATGTTATGAAACAGATAAAAAAAAAAAAAAACCTAAGCACTTTAACATTATCCACTTGTATGCTGTATATATTTTTTGCTAGAATAAATCATGAAATAAATAGTACGTCACTGGAGGAAGCCCTGCTTGTTTCATTGTATACTACAATTTGTGTTGGCAGGGTTTGGTATATGTCTCAGCAGGGAGATACAACTCATAATAGCAGACAGTGTCATTTCACTCACTTCCTTCAAGCCAGAACTCTTAATATTTTACAAATGTTGTTTAAAGCTCACATCCTCATTGGGCTAATAATAAATTATTATCTAATGATTATCTAAAGTATTGTCATCATTCAGATGGAGAAAACTGATGTGAGAGAAGTGTTGAGTCTGGTCTCTCAGTTCCTTGCTGTAAAAAACGCAAAACAATATAACTCAGAAGTAAAGACTTTTTTTCATAAGATGTCCTGGGCAGAGCTTCCATTTTCTTAGAGGTACAAGCCAATGGTTAATAAAGTAGCTCAGGAATAAGTATGTCTAATTTGACTGTAGAAATGAGGCAACTCCTTAGTACATAGACTGCTTATATTGAGCTGAGAGAGACACGGTCAGCTTGACATCTAACCAATTACTAAATATGGGCTAAAATTGAATGTACAGACATTTACCAGGGGCTGACTGCTCCTTCAAAACTATATGGAGATTACTTACAAATAAATCAGGTATATTTGGCTGATTCCTGGCAGGTCATAATCCCTATTTTTTTTTCTACACTGACCACTCTGAGGTTCAAAGAGTTTAGATACAGAACCATTCCATCCTTAAAGAGAATATCTGTTCTATCTGGATTTATACAAGCATTAAAAGGGTAAAAAGACCTCCTGTTCTCATTCTTTCATCATACTGCACATCCACACAAATAGACACAATTTGGCTTCAGGCAAATAATGTGCCTGGAAGAATAGGGAGGAATCAGAGGAAAAGAATAAACAAATAAATTAATAATAAAAATAAAGTGTTTTCTGTTCTGTTCACTTGCTGGGAAAAAAAATGTTAGGCCTCCGCAGATCTGATCTGCTGACATTGTAGGATTGTACATATAAAGATATATACTACATTCATCTGATTGTGAAGGCTGAAGTTGTAATGTGTATGTAAGCCAAGTTCCTATTGACTTTGAAATAAGAGATGTTTGTTGGGTGGTACTGGGAGAAACTGAAGAGATTTTTGCAACCTCCTATTGAAGTGAAGTTATCTTTATGAATAAAATAATTACTTAGCATCGTTATCTAAAGTTTTTAATTATGCTCCAGTCATAACAGCAGAGAAAATTTAATTCTCTCTGGCTTCTGTAATATCCTGTACTTCCTCTGGCATTTTCAGTATAAGTCCATTTGTTTAAATATCTGTCCTGCATACCTGTAAAATTGTTACAAAGTTTATTATGCAGTATAACAGTCCTATAGATAGATGTGGATTACCTGTTAAGACATTCTGGAGAATAAATCTTAGACATAAGATTTCATTATACTTCAAAAGCCTTTTTCTGATACCAGATAGAAATTCAGAAAAAAAAAAAAACATACTGAGAGAGGGTGAAATAAGTAAATAAAGGAGATGCAGTTTCTTTTTGGGTGCAGTCTCTTTAGGCAAATGTGGCTGCAGTGACTGCATTGTGCCAGGAATTCAGCAGTGCTTTCCACGATGTCCGGAACACAATGGCCCAGAAAAACCTTCCCGGAGCTGTGCTGGACGAATCACTCTTTCTTTGGACAGCAAGATGAGTAGGGATGAGAAAATGAAGCTTAAATTCTCTGGCACATCTATACTTGAATATATATATTTAAACGATGAGCTCCCAGAGGAGCTCATCTAGTCTTATCTAGTCTTCTGCAAGCAATGTGCATTTGGGTAGACTCTGCCTGCTCACACAGCTAGTGCTTGTACAGTGAAATTGGTTTCAAGTTCATCCCTGGAGTATGGGGAGATGTGCTGCGTTGCAGACACCTGTAGGTAAAGGTCATATAAGATCATGCAGGAAGCCTTGCAAATATTTTAAGGTAGTTCCTTAAGAGAGGGAGCTGTTTACTGGACATGAGCATGGACATCACATAACTTCCGTAGCTTTTCATAGAAGTTGAGGTTTAGGTACAGTGAGGTTTCAGATGGGGGAACATAGACTTCTCTGAGTGGTTATTCCACCTGTAGAGGTGCCTTGAGCCAGTGTGTCCTCAGTATTATAGGTCAGGAAAAAAGAAGGCATTAAGCTTCAGCTCAAGACTACTTGCAGATTTAAAAAAGCAGAGAGGCTGAATAAAAGTGAAATTAAAGCTCTTGTCATGAACACAAGAGCAGACATATTAGATAATAATACAACAACTCCTCTAGGTATTCCCTTTGTAATATGCAGAAGTAATTGGTGTCAGCAGAAGAATGCTGTCACCAGTGCATAAAGGTCCGGCTTATGCTCTTTCTGAACTTTTGGCTGCATGGTGTCTCAGCTGGTAATGCAGCTGTACAGCATTCCCTTATAACGCAGGAATAACATCCTAATAAATGTTCTCATCTGGGCTTAAATGTGAGCATCTTCCTTTGTATCTATGTGAGCCTGACTTCCAAGCTTCAGTGGAGTTGCAAGGCTCTTCAGAGCCAGGGATAACAACTCAGTGTGACATTTAAGCAAACTCTGTTCTATGCTTGCTTGTACCCTGAGCGGCCAGAGACCAGCCTTTATGCCATTTGTACATTGTGAGTCACTTTTGTCTGCCTTTGAAACTAGTGTCCATAAAATGAAAGATTAATGAGATCATCTGCAGCCATCTCTCGCACAAATAACATTCATCCCCTCATCACGTTGCCTCCACAGCAGTGACATTTAGTCTACTTCACACAATGCTATCTGATATTAGAAATTGTATAGGGTCACTTCCTCCAGCCTTCCTCTCCTAAAGCTCTTGTGCTTGCACAAAAGTAAGTGTGATTCAGAACTGCAGGGATTTCTGAAAATTCATTCCTCTGTATAAAATGCTCAGGCCAAATGCTTACTCAGGGGAAAAGTCAGTAACAAGCACTCTGCTAAAGATCAGCTCATACCCCCTGGAAGAAATAATTTCTTCTTGGCTGGGAATGGCACTACTAAAACATCTTTTAACAAGCCACAACAGACAAACAATATGATTAGTCTAAGCTGATGAACTTTCCAAAATTATTCACTGATTTATACCACTTTTTTTCTGGAAACTGACTAACTTCTACACCTGGCATAGAGGGAGTATTAGTAAAAGAAAGAGACAGAAAGACAGAGAGATAGAAAGAGAAGGAGGAAAGGAGGGAAGAAAGGAGGGCAGGAGGGAAGACAGGGAGGATAGGAGGAAGGGAAGAGGGGAGGAAGGGAGAGTGAAAAGAGGGAAGGGAGGAAGAGAAAGAAGGAGAAACAGAAGGAGGGAGGAAAGAAGGGAGGAAGAAAGAAAGGAAGAAAAGAGAAACTTCACCATCCTCCTATGCAGTAAGCTCATGATAAGTGATGCATGCTAAAGTTCCATTCAACTAAACATTCACATACAGCGACTATGTTTATTATGAAAGAAACTATAACTGCAACTCATAACTCATATAGCTCCTTTCTTCTTAATTAACTATTTACCTAAAATCCACCTGGCAACCTGCCATATGCACTCAACTCACACTTCAGTATTTCATTCCAAATGCCTTGTCACTGTGATATCCAAAAGACCCTTGGTAAGGGGAGAAGGAAAGGAATGCATATCTCATTGTTCCTCCTTGCATAAGGCTTTGAGTCCTATGCTTCTTTGTCTCTCATCTAGGAATTTCTGTAGCACAAGGCAGTGTACATTAGTGATATGGCTTTAATGGATCTTATTGGAGATTTCAGCAAAGGAATTTTTTTGCTGTGGTCACTGGTGAGCAGAGTATATGTACTAAGGGATATTACCCAGATGTTTTTACATCCAAGTTATTCTGTGCTCCTACAAAATCCAGTGTTCTAATAGAGAAACTTAAAAGAGATTAATTTTAGTGTCTACTGTTTAGAATATTTGCCTTGGTTAAAGAACAGCTGGAAGGCCAAGATCTTAATTCTGACTATGAAAGAGAATTAGGATCCCCATATGCTCTCTGTTTATCAGTAGTTTTTCTATGATAATTCTCTTCTGCTTTGAGCAGATGTAATCATTGTCTCTCTCTCTTTTCATTTGAAAACAAAGAAAATTTTAAAAAGTGTTTGTCCCAAGGAAGAATAGGAAGATTCCCTAAAGAATTATTATTGCAGAACAATAAAACCATATCTCATCCTGCACTATGTATATTACTCACATCATCAGCAGGGCTGAGGTAGGAGAATATCTTTGCTGTGCTAGAGATGAGTGAGGATAGATGATGCAACTTGCCTTTAAGCATTTAGAAGGTCTGTCATTTGAGTACAAATCAAAAGCACCTTGAATCCATAGCTGGAGAATTAATCATCAGAGATGCTCTTGACAAGAGATAACACTCACGAAAACAAAGTAGAAGAAAAAAAAAATCATTTTTGTTTGTTTATTTCCAAATGAAACTTTTAGCTCTTTTGTACACTGAATGCAGGGATTTAACACTGCCACTTCTGTTGAATCTACATAGATCTGGGTTTTTTTTTCCCAACTGCATTTATGTTTCTTTGTCCCATTTGAAGGAAGCAGTTTAACACACTAAAGTAAGTAGAAAGGCCATCAGTAAGCATGCTGGGCAAAAAGGATCAGTAAGAAAAGGGACAAAGGGGAGGAGTGTGGAGACACACAGCAAAACAGACAAAAAAAAGAAAAAAAAAACATAAATCCAAGAGTATCTGTATTTGAAAGTTTATTTTTCTCTCTGGATATGTATAAAACAACCAAAAAAAATTTAAGGAGGGCAGTAGCAAGAAAATAAATTGCAAATCTGAAAGTTAGGAGATTGGATAATAAAGCAGATACAAACTAATGGTAAAGCTTCGGGTGGGAATAGTCTCGTGTTTAGAGAGTCTCCTTTCTCTTTCATTTCAGCTCATGTTATAAAATCCAGTGAAATAAAATTGTAAAGCTGATTACTGCATTGGTTTGGGAAAATGAATACTGCTGTTACTACTGCCCTCCCGCTCTCTCTCATACTCTTATGTTGTTCACTCACTAAGTCTGTAGTTGGAATGTAGGAAAAAAATATTCTTGGAAGACATGAGATTATATTTTTTACTAGTTTTTGACATTTCCATGGTCTGTGGTCACAACAGAATTTTCCTCATCAAGTGATACCATCTCACTGAAAAGTAACTGAAAATAAGGCTTGGAAAGGAAATATGTTAAACATTGCTGACCATAACCTCTGCTAGGAAAGGAGATGAATAGTCAACCAAGCCTTCCCCTTACCAGTATCTGTGAGGGGAAGAGGCTCCTAACTGGTGAGTAAATGGTCTGGTTCCTATTCTGTTTTCTTTTAATGTATGTGTGACCTCTAGTGGCCTTTGCTCCCTTCTGGAAGCCTGTGTTGTCATCATCTGAACCTACGGACACAGCATCTTATTTACATGAATGTTAGCTTTTTGTTGAGGGATCCGAGGTCAGACAGATATTTGAGTATCTGACTATACCTCTTTACTTAAACACAGCAAAAATATTTTTATGCTAATAAGCATAACAACAGAGAGAATCACAGAACAGTTGAGGTTGGCAGGGATTCCTAAAGACCATCTAGTCCAGTTCTCTGATCAGAGTCAGCTAGAAGAGGTTGCTCAGAGTTTTTTTCCGTCAGGTTCTGAATATTTGGATGGAGACACCACAATCTCTTTGGGAAATCCTTGGATGTTTGACCACCCTCGTAGCATGTCTTTCTTTATGTTTAAATTGATTTTCTTGCATTTTAGTTCACCACTGCTGTCTCTTGTCCTTTCCTTGGCTGCCACTGACTCAGCCGAATGCCAGTTTTCTTTCATAAATAGGAGTAATACATGCAATAGAGACAGATCAAAATAAAAGTTTTAAAAACTCACCTCCTCAACATATTTTTGCAAGGTAAATCTTTCCTGCATTCTTTCTCTCAATCCAGCAGCTTTCAGGGCCTCTTTGAGCTGTAATGAACTCTACACAGCCCTCTCCCTGTGTTTGTTTGACTTGGCTGTGTATTTGCTTCCTACTCCTCTCGGGAGCCTCCTCATCTTTGCTTCTCTTGGATGCTCCCAGCTTGCCCCTTCTCTCAATCTCCACTGACCCCTCATGCATTCTGCAACCTCCCTCACTTTCACATATAAACTGCTCTCAAAGAGGCATAATCTCACTCTTGGTCTCCAAAGGGATCCAAAATGTAGCAGCTTGAAAGGTCAAACAGGTGGTCTCCTTCCCTGCTGTTCCGCTACATTTTTTTTTAATGGAACATAGTATACATCACATACTGCAAAATATGGGACAAATGAACAAGATGCCATTCATTATTACTGTGTGTGGCAAATGCTAGGTCAGGTCAACAAACATTCCTGCTAGCTTTTCAACATTTGGTGTGGAAATTTTCCAAAACTCCCTGTGAAAATATGTATCAATCCAAATAAGAATAGTTTCTGTTACGAAGTTAGTATTTCATTACACTGTGAACAGATAGTGGGACTAATGTATATTGAGGTATAACCTGACAGCTAACATATAGAAGGTATAAACCTCTATTGTTTTTGCTAGAATAATTATATGTACTGAAATAATCTACCAAAAATAGATTGTGAGTAGACTTAGCTTTCTAGACCTTTTGCAGTGAGTATTACTCTATTGCCCTCTATATAGACAAGGAACGCAAATCAAAGACAGTAGTAAATAAAAATTGTATAGCTATCACATGCACTACTCCTAGAGTTTATGTTACAAGCGAAAATTTGTGTGTCTTGGCTAAAGCAATACAGGAACTCTGTAAGAGAAACAGGATGATATCCCAGCATGTTTTTTTTTCTTCATATTTTTTTGATGTCAGAATCTACATATACTAATGAAGAAATGAAAGGTTTAATTCTTCTAGGTACGTGCTTATGTTATCAACTTTAATTGATTTTAAATAACAAGGATGAGAGTGAGAAAAGGATCTAACTGAAATGACATGAGAAAAGCTTAAGCTAAACAAGTTTTCCTACATTTTTGAGCAGGAACATTTCCTGTACACAGGAGTACTTCTGAAAGAATTAGTCTTTTGACATCAAAAAAAAGCTAAATCAAAACAATAAAAACAAATAAAAAACCCAGCCAACATTCATCTCAATCATCACAGAAACACAGAATCACAGAACGGTTGAGGTTGGAAGGGATCTCTAGAGATCATCTAGTCCAACCTCATTGCTCCAACGGGGACACCTAGAGCACGTGGCACAGGCTGACAACAAAGTAGATTTAGAAGATATACAGAGGAAACTTGAGATCCTCTCTCGTTAGCCTGATCCTGGGCTCTGTCTGCCTCACAGGAAAGTTCTTCCTAAGACAGATATGGAGCTTCCTGTATTTAGATTGTTAAAATATAAGATTAAAATATATTTCAAATCACAAGTTGTTGAGCTAGCATGGGTGATTTTCCACCTCAAGCAACATAAACTTTGACTTTTTGGGCCTTTTGATTCAATAATTTGGCAGTGTGATTGAATTCCAATATTCAGGTGTCTGGGAAGAATAGGCTGTTGCTGAGCTGGTAGTTTTCAGGCTGAGCAGATGGCATGCATTGTGTCTGGGAAAAAGAAGCTGATATTTTTTGTTAGTTATGTTTGCACTGTGTTGCAATTAAATAAATGCAGTAAAAATACACATCTAGTCTTTTGTTTTTGTTTTATTTTTGTTTTGTTTTAAGAAAGAGTGGATTCCTCACCTGTTTGTGAGAGATAAGCTATAATGTATTTTTAAGTACCATTTTTATCTCTGCTCAGCAATAAACGATGGTTTATAAACGATATCCCTGCCATAAGGTAAGCAAAGATAATAGACCTGATTTGTAGGCAGCATATGGGCCCGTGGATTCAATTTATTTCCTTTTTTTTTTTTTATTTCTTACATTTGCCTAAGGCCTCTGTTCTGTTTGTTTGGGGTTTATTCCAAAAATGAATCTTAAAGACACCTCTTCAACAAATTATGTGTTGCTTCTATTATTAACAAAGTGTGATTCAGACATCAGTTAAATCACCCCCAACATAGTCTTAGGAGGGACAAAATTAACATATTTCCAGCCAAATATTGTGCCAATTCTACAATCATTAATGGAATTATCACACACCAGAAAGACAGCTTCTGAAATTTATTCATGTATCTAGCAGAGATGCAAGCTTCTCTTTCAGGCTGATGTGAAAGTATCAAGCATGCCCTTAGGATCATTCCTCTTTTTTCACCCAACATCATTATGCAAGACAGAAATATAAAGCTAAATTTGTATATTCCAAAGAAACCTACAAAACAACTTTGCAAGTTTTCTTTTGGCCTAATTACTCATGAGAGATGCCAATCATCCAAATCTGTGATTCTAAAATCTTCACTAAGATATTTCTAGCTCTTGAAGAACCTAAATTCTGTTTTAGTAAGGACCACTGAGTTTTTTGGAAGTTTTGTCTCCTTATCAGATAGCAGTACTTTAAAGAAAAGAATTAATGCTTTCTTAGCTTTTGTAACAGAGAAGTTTGCCAATATTAGAGCAGTATTTGCTAATGGATTCAGTAGATTTTTGTATTTAAGTTTTAACCCTGACACAATCAGCAAAAACTCATATTTCCTAAATGCCACCTCATCTATCATCACCAGAGCAGTTTAAGATGCTACGTTCACCACTTTTGCATTTTTACCTGTCACTTTGCCTCCAGAAAAAGCTAAAATTGAATCATGGTAACAGATGATATGTCCACTTAAACCTATTCTCAGACTAAAATAAGATAAATTGGCTAATATTACTTTCAATTATTCAGTACAAAATAAACCAGCTACCTGCTTCTACACTTCTTGTTTGGAACTTTTCTAGTAGCCTGAGTGCAGACTCCAATTCATAGTGCTTGCCACAAATAAGGCAAAAAATCTCCGAAACTATGATTTTTTTCCCTTTCACATTAGCAGATCTTGAATACAGAAATGCTAAACGCCCTCAGCTAACAGGTCCTTAGAAATACCAGACAGGTTTAACACAATACATAGAGGAGGTCAGGGACCTTTCTCTGGGAGAGGTTTTGCCTTTCCATTTTTATGTATGTCAGGTGACTGAATGATATAGGAAAACAGAGCTGAGATCTCAAGAAGAAAAAAAAATGTATACTCAAGAGGCTTTTAAACTTTCACTGACGCTACTTCAGGAGAGCAGTGACCAAACAACAGGTCATCTTCACACAAGTGCTTTGCCAATGAGTGTTATGATGAAGCTAAGTTCTGTCAGCCCTGAGGAGATTTAAAAAGAGGCAGCTAAATGTTTTCTGGACAACAGATGCAAAGGTTACAAATTATTACCAGTTTTTCTCTGAGGACTTCAGCTCAGTATTCAGTCATGCAATTTCTAGAATTAATCCAAGAAGAACTGAGAAATGGTCAATATGCAACTTTTTGAAGCTACAGTGTTCTAGCATCCTGAATAAGTTTCAGAATGTACTATAGACATGAAACAAATCATGATAATAAATATGGTGAGAGAAAAGATACATCTAAAGAGAATCCTACCTGGACTAATTCTCCTCTTTATGGAAAGAGGAGGTGGAAATGGGAGACAAGGAATATGATAATGGCTTGTATTATCATGAATAGCGAGCATATTTCAATAGGAAATGATTATTTACTGCTTTCCTAACAGAATAAGAAAGGCATAACCAATTAACTTGTCAGATAGCAGGTTAAAAACAAACAAAAAATATTTCTTTCAGAGGAAAAGTAATTAACTTACAGAACTTGTTAAAAGCAGCTGCAGATGCCAAAACAAAGAAAAGAAACGGATCAATTTGTGGATAGAAAGGCTATGAAAGGGCAGCTAAATGCAGTAGTTTAATGGTAACCTATATTGCAGGAAGCTTTTGAGCTGCAAATTGCTGAAAATCAGATAGCATAGAAAGGAAGGAACACAGTATAATTTCCTTGTTTCTTATACCCTAAACATCTGCTATTAAACAATACTTGAGAAAGGATGCATTTTTTATTGCTAAAATTTAGAGAAGAGAAGGTTTAATTCCGAATGAGAAGATCTGGTCACAAGCTGAACATGAATCCACGGTGTCATGCTACTGTGAAAAGAAAAGTGCCAAATTAGAACAATACCTTTAAAAGTGATAACATTTTATGATTTCCTTAGCACTGTTAGTATCTAAATAAATATATAATGTCATTTTATTATGATTTTATGTTATTTTATTTTGTCATTTATGTCATTTGTGTCATATACACCTGTGGATAATGACATATACAAAGAACAATTAAAGATATTAGAAATATGAATGACAAAAAATGATTGAAGATTCTGGTCTTGTTTAACTATGACAGAGGCTAGACATACTAGCAGTTTTTAAACTCTAAGGAGTATTTCAAAACAAACAATAGATTTTATTTTGTTCTCTAATTACACGTTTAGTAGGATAAGAAACAATTTCAACAAGAATTTAGATTGGGTGTTGGGAAAGTTTAAATAGCTCTATATGTGTTTCCTTGAGACGTTACATGTAGTCCTGAGGCTTGAACAGTCATTTATGTGGAATGCTAGCAAAGCAAGAGAGAGGAAAGAATTACAGCGCTTAAAGCACCCTCTTTGGCCTTATTTTCAATAATTATACCTGTAGATATTTCAAGTTCTGCTTCAGGAATTTTAGTTAGCCCCTAATCTCAGTAGTTATACAATAGTTAAGTTATGACTTTAATTATAGCATTTCCAACAAAATAGCTTTGTTTGTTTTCTCACTGGAAAGTGCCAATTCAGTTAAGTTTATAGCCTTGGATAAGGACTTGAAGAATGAGAGTGCTGTTAATATAATATTCCTGCAGCAATCTGCTGGAGTAAAGCAGGAATTTATCCTTGAGTGGGAAGGGCCTCTTGCTAGTGGGAATTCTGCACTATTTACTTGCAAGCATGCTGCTTGGAAATGACAACTCTTTTGCCATGATTAATATAGAATGGTTAAAACGAGACAAGCTACAGATAGACAGATACAGATAGTTCCTGTCAACAGGCTTCAGGTAGCTAAGGAATAGGATCTGCTCACAGATACAAATATTGTGAAGATTGAAGAAAATTGGGAAGAGGATCAAGCCTGCTGAATGAGATCACTCTCAAAATAGAAGGAAACATTTTCTTGCAAAAAACACTTTAAGTGGTCCTGTAGGTCATAATGAGTGTACTTCAAATAAGACTACGCAAAGTAAAACATCCTGCTTCTAATCCTAGCAAGAAATTCTGCTATCTAATGTCTAAAAGCAGTCGATTTTTGTAATATGGTACCTGCACTTTCAAAACAAGTCTTGTTGGCTCAGTCTGCCACAAAACTTTTTTTTTTTTTGGATAGAGTGACAACTTTTATGGTCATTGTTTTTAAGGAATGATAAAACACTTAAATTGCCTTCTTATTACCCAGAGATAATTCACTTAATAGCAATTTTCACCAAAATACTATTAAATTGCAAATATACACATATATATTTAAAAGATTGTGATAGCAACGTAATGCTACCTTATTTATTATATGTCTAAAATCTAACTTACTTCAAGAGTCTACATTTTTTACCAGTTTAACAATTTTACAAAAAGAATGTCAGAGTCTGTGTTATAACAATATTTGCAATTTAGAGCAAATAACACTAAATTGAAAGACAAACTTTTTATATTAATAAGATTATGTAGTGATTTTAAATCCATACTAGACTCGATGTAACAAAACATGATCAAAGTCTGAAGGTGTGGTACAGCCAGAGGATTTGCAAGAATTCTTTTGAAGTGGAAGACTTGCTGTTAGTCTTAATCCTTGCAAACTTCTTTAAGATGCAAAAGCCTTGGGAGGGGAGCCTCTAAGGAAATGAGCAAGTTAACTAATCGACCTACAATGCCAGGAAATGGCACAGCCTGACTTTACCACAAACTGTGCACATTAGTAGTTTGAAAACCTATTACAGATGGAAAAAGGTTATAAATATGGCATGCAGGAAAGAGGAGAGGTCCCAAATGCCTCTTCTGCCAGACTTACTGACCAATAAAAAGGGCAGCTCATTCAAGATCATCTAATTTATTCTAGAATCTGAAAATTCAATAGAAAGAAATACTTTTGATAAATATTAGGCTTTGGTGAAGATATCCTGTCAGGCAAAGTTATGGCCAGGTCATAGAGGTTTGCAAGCAACTCTTTGAGCATTGCAAATGAGGGTGGGGGTTAATATTAAACAGTCCTGGTTATAATGTAAGAAAAATCTGGAAAATTAATATGATTTGCCAAAGACTCCACACAATAATAATTCTTGATTTATTTCCTTAATTCAGGCTAGATAATTTACTAGAAACTTAGAAGAGCTTCAGGAATCTCAGCCAAATATCCATTGGTTTGATCAGTTTAAACTGGTAAATTCTGTTCTGTTAGGGACCAGACAGCTGTAGGGGAGGAGTGAGAGGTCACAGAGAACTGGGTGAGCACCGGCAGAGTGGAAGTTACTGAGGAAGGAAGGAAGTGAGCTGGAATAAACTGGATTCTGGAAGAAGACAATTGCTCATCTTCCACAGGCTCCACAACTGCCTGGATCATGCAACTAATGATCAAAAGCTATGTTACTGTTACCTCCAATGGGGATTGCTAGGCCAGGTATGCGGAAGGCGGCTGGGTATAAAGACTCAGGTTTATGCGCAATAGAGGGTTCGACTTTATGCATCATACTGGTGTGAACGTGTCGTTCTGGTCTCACACGAGTTAGAAAGCCCTCGGCACTGTTCAAAATGTTCAAATTTGCATCTGTTGTTGATAATTTGGGAGATCAAAATAGTGCTTCCTGAGCTGATTCATGAAGAAATTATATTTCAGAAATCAACCAAACAAGAGTTGGGAGGGCTGCATCAGTTTACCTGTGAGAATTTGGATAACAATTTTTTATAGAAGCAGCTGCAAAAAAATCCATATTCCAAGCTGGATTTGTCTTTGAAAAGCTATATATAGTAATTAGAAGAGCACCTGAAGTAGTCATAGCTAATCACTTGGGCCAAAAGCCTGAAGAAAGAAAAATGGGAGGGAACAACTTCCTTGTCCCAAAAGACTGTAGATTGGGTTACTGAAAGCCAAAAATCAATGATAAAGAAAATTCTTTGATTGGTGGAACTGTGGTGAGGAGTGTGAATCTCAGAGATCTCAAATATGAGATAATTTTTCTTATCCAAAACTTTTGTTTTGCTCTTTAAAAGTATGTAAAAAGGCTTGAAAATTGGTCCTGACTGCCTTCTCAAATGTTCAGTAGAAAAAACAAATGAGAATCTGACAAAGTACTTAAAAGAGATGATAATTTTTATACTTAATTTTAATATTTGATGCCTTGGCTCATAGCTTTTTATCTCAAGGGCTTGGTAGTATTTTCACTAAATCAGTTCACTCCATCCTGGATGGAGACATCTCCTTCCCCAATTCCTAGATCCAGAGTCAAATTGCATTTTTTTTAATGCTATGAAATTAAAAAAAATATTTCATCAAACGAACTGTTTGTGTTTGAAGTATTGTTATTATTTTGAAGTTTAAATAAATTCATATACAGAAATGCAAACATTTCCTGAAACACTGAGAATGGCCTTGTATTCAAGGCTATGTTATACAATATTGGTATTACATAGCTTTCAACAAAGCTTCTGTTGAAAGGACCTTCAAACCACAGGTTAAATAAAAACTGCATTTAAATCTTAACATGTCAGGCACATCACTTTTGCTTAACTTCTACCAAAGTACAGGCTAAAGGTTTCTTAGTTAATGAATCTGTCTAAATGCTAAAAAGCTTTCATAAATACTATCCAGTCCTTAACGTTTTAATGAGAGAATCATGTGATGAACTGTGGGGTGAACTACACCCGCTATTACTATTTTCTCCTCTTTACTTCTTTTATCCTCTTCTATTACTACAATTTTCAACCTTCATGCCTAAGTGAAGCTTATGCAATTGGTCTATTATTACAGTATGCAGCACTGCTGTTAATACAATCCCAACTAAATTTTTTTTGTTTCTCTGTTTTATCATAGCAATGCACTGTTGTTCCCTATCCAGTGTGATCTATGATTATTCTATAGATGGTTTTGTCACAGCACCACTTCACCATTTTTTTCATTGCTTTCTTCAGAAAATGAATCTTTTGTGTCCCATGTCCTCCACTCACCTGTAATTTCTTTTAACTCATTGCTTCTTTATAAACAAGAGTGAGAAAGTAAGGTCTTGGAGACAACCAGATGCTCACAAGCTTGTGAAAATTAATGACTAAGTAGAGTATAAAGCCTCTCTAAACCCTCCTTCATGACTAAAGATGGAACTCAGCCAGCAAGGCTTTGCAGTCACACACTGTCTAGCTAATTACTACATGTTTATCTTTGAATCACCTAAATCATTTCTTGCCTTTTACCTAACCAGTTCCACATTTAAATGGTGATTGGTAACATGGAAGTAACTCTGAGTCCTCTGCAAACGCAGTAGTGGTATTATGGCGATGGGCACTCAAAAAGAAGGGACTTTGCAGAAAAGAGAAGCAAGTGAAGAATGGAGAAAGATATGGGAACATGAAATAAATTCACAGAATTTCAGGTTCATTAACTGTCCACAAAACACTTCTCTGTGGAGGGAGAAGCCTATCTCAGAAAATGTACTTTACAATAGATGGAATATCTTTGAGAGAAGTGTTCTGTGATATTGTGACTTAAAGATTCTACAAAATTAAAATAAAATAAAGGAAGCAGCAGGTAACCACGATCAAGAAGTAAGAATAGAAAGAACCATGAAGAGAAGCAGGTACAAACTTGCAATACTTCTTTATGCTTCAAATATTGTAACTTCCACATGCCAACTGTGGGCACACAAGGCCCATAAGGGAAATTACTGAAGTCTCAAAACTAAAAGGTTGTTAGTAAACAGACTTTTTCTTTGACAAAAGCAAAACATTTAAAATAGTTAACAATTATATCCAGGAGCATCTTGAGAAAGTTAAATTGAGCATAGCTTTGAAGAATAAACCTTAAAGACGAGAATAAACCTTGCTAGATAAACTGCTGAAATGATCTAATGCTGTTTATAGATGTATAAGTGTGGATTGTAAGGTCACAGATGTGTGTCTACAATATACTCTTTCACTAGTTAATAGCTTATTTGTCTATGCTTTAAAAAAAGTGACTTTGCATTTCTGGAATGGAAAAAAGTCATGTTCAAGAATAAAAGTGATAAAAGTGAAAGGAGTATGGGACATATCTAGCTGAGCTGATCATAAGCAAAGCATAATGGTCTGAAGTTTCCTTTTGCTATATCAAAAGCATGCTTTGAAAACAACTTTAAATTTGATCATTCTTTCATTTGGTCAAAGAAAGAATATCAGCAACACTGACGGGCTTTCTTATACAATTCTGTTGATATTTTCTATACCTTTTTCAACCTCCCACTTCTGGAATCTCAGAATCTCAGAAGTAGGATACAAATATGTATTCAATCATGTTAACTATTAGACTGATTTAAAATATTTATTATGAAGGCTTACTCATTTCAGTACAATCTGTTCAGGGATGTTTTATTTAAAAGTATAAAGTCTATGAATTATAAGTAGAAGTAATAATAATAATAATAATAATAAATGCTTTATTTGTTCCATAGACTTTTCTCCTTTAAAAGAGGAAGCATTTTCTTTGCAGTGAAGGCTAGTTGCTTTTAATTACCCGAGGACACTTAATTAGATGTAACAAAGCCAATTAAATCTACATATGGGTAAATCAATAAATAGATCAAGTGGACATTCTTGTTATTTTAAGACAAGGTATATTTAGACAAGACTGACTCCCTCCAAAAATGTTTGCCTTTCAAACATAGAAAGAGAGAAGAAGAAAAGGAGAAAAACTCTTTGAGGATGTCCTTGATTTAAGTACTGAGCACTAGGCTGTAGCATTTTAGGAAACTCGATAAGGATTCTATTTAAGTAATAAAAATACAGAATGTGCTCTATGTAACAGAGATGCATTAAAACATCACATTTAAATATGATGTAACTTCCTTTAGTATGTGTTTTCTATAACATTTTCCCTTCAGTTGAATTTAAGATCCCAGAGCTTTTATGTGAGTGATGAATTGGCATATAAAATACACCTACATGAGACAACATGCTTCTTAGCGAAGTATCGAGTGATTAAGAGTATCTATCCTTTTAAGGATGAGCAATGATTCCTCATTTGTTTCATTTAGAGGGCAGTATCTCAATAAAAGACTTAATTAATCAATTACTTTAAATGTTGGTAAAGATAACTACTCAAAATCTACTTGAAAAATAATAAGCCAGAGCATAAGAATGTCTTTAGCAAAATCTTATGAGAAATGCAATCTTGTTAGAGAATACAGCCATCACACCAGTAAGGACAGTATCTTCTAAAGTGAAACTGACGGGTTGTAAATATTTCTCAGAAACAGATTTTCCCTGAGTTAAGGTTGCTGAATCAGTGTAGACACTATTATCTACCTCAGCTTTGCTTTTCAGCACACGTTTCTCTTTAGGAGCTTTTATTTAGACTATATCCTATACTTTTTATTAAAGAATGGTAGAAGTAGAAAACTAAAATAATATTTTTTCATACACTTTTTTAATTGCATGTAGGGAGCAGATATAGAAAATCTTTTGTTGCATTTTTAATATACATACATTAACTTTTCCAGTCCGATAGCTCATTTATACAGTATTACCACTGTAGTGGATTTTGCACTGAATTTGTGAGGCTTCAGGTCTGAGACTTGTCAGTCTTACTAGTTCTGCATTTATTTATCTGCAGGTTTGTTCCCACTTTGCTTAGCTGTAAGATAATTTTTTCTAATGACCAATTAGCCATGTATAATTTGGTTTACTTTTGATTTCCTTCTTATAGTATAGCCATAATATGTATATTTTTAACAAGTAGATATTCTGAATAGAATGAGATATTTGTGACTCTAATGTAATGTAGAGAAATGCAGGCTTGCTACAATAGCTTGTATTGTTTCTGAAGGTTCTATAATTATAGGTTGGCTATAAACATCTCACCAGTGATGTAAAGAAATATAAAAATGAGGAAAACCTGTTTCAGGGTAAAAAGACAGAGAACAAGCAGACAAAGGCAATAAGAATAGATAACATACATAGATGGTACCATATGTAGTAAATTTGAATATAATTTAGACATGCAGACCAATGAAGAAAAGGAAGATGTAAAACACTTTCACATATATATAAAAATGAAAGAACATCCTAAATTAATAACAACAGCTTACTCCTCCCAGTGAAGGATTTGGGATGCTGGTGGTTTCCTGTATCCCTTCCCATCAGAAAGAAGGATCCTGAGGGGCAGTGGAAGGAAAAGTGTACCCCGAAAAGTACAGGAAACTAGAAAATGTATGCGCAGCATTTCTACTGAGTTTTTCTTCTATATTTTATCTCTTTATTTTCTTTAATTTTATTTTAATTCTTTAATTTAATTTCTGCAGCAGATCTCAACTAAATCTCTGATTAGACTTGAAATTTTCTTATCCTTAGAATGAATTATTGAATTTCAAACCAACTTAATTTCCTTTTCACCTATTTTAAGCATAAATATGGACACTGTGACAATATTCCACTGCAATCTGTATATGTGAAGCCCATACATGATGCCGTAGAAATCTCTATGGTAAAGTGGCAAGCTAGATTATTATCTCCTAGCATCATCTAGTACTGTAGGTTCATTAGAAGTGATACAGTAGAAACACTTCATGTTTGTGTGGTGTTTATCTCAAGTTGGTCAGTGAAGGGTGATTTGTCCTATTTTAAGTGAAAACCAGCAGGTTTGCAGACTCATTAGCATCCTGGTGTCAGCAGTTCTCTTTTCTATGCACTGCCTCACACTAAAGTCTGGAATCCAGCTAGAACATTGTGTGGGGATTTACAGAAGAACCTTAACTGACCTAGATGGCTTTCCACAAAAATTATTGTAATCTGGCAAAGGATTTAGCATGTTTTTGGCTAAAGATGTGCTTCCACACTCACAATTCAATATTGATCTTGCTGAAACTGTTGAAATAATTCTCTCTGAATCACTTTGTAATAGCATCCACTGGACATTCCAGCCCTTTTAAAGTTCCCATGCAAACTCTATTGAGTTTGAAAAAATCTTTATTAAAAAAGAAGCATTTATATGCTCATAAAGGATAAGAATTCAAAAACAGATCTTTAGCATTGACTCCAAATTTCCTTAAAAGCTCCACATACTTAAAAGCTCCACAAGCTGGTTTTGCTTGTTTAACATATATCACTGATGATTTTTGAAGAACAACATGGATGTAGTAACGAAGTATGAGCTATAGAGTATGGAACTGAACTCTAAACTAGGATTTAAGCCTCCTCTGTGCTGTTATGTTGCTCAAAGGGGTCAGAATCACTCTGCAGCTTGTTCAGTGGGGTCTCTTTTGCTGATTTGTGTCAGACTTAGTTAGAGAGATTGCAAGTTCCTGCAACCTGGAGATGTCCTTTGCACTGGTCTGATCTTGCCTCTTCATGAGACCCACTGAGACTTGCTGGGACCTCCATCCAGAGAAGACCGAAAACGTCCATCTTTTTTTTTTTTCCTTCTCACTCCATCTCTTCAGTTTTACTGAGAGCTAACACATGAAAGAACATGCCTTGTATTCTGAATGATCTGCTCCAGCCATGGCAGCCATGCAGGAAAATTGAAAGGAAAAAATCTTGCTAACAAATCAAGGAAAGAGCAGTACCAAAGACCTGTCAGGACTGGAAGCAGTTTATACACAGAAGGGCTGGAAATCAGCATGATGGATAGATTTTTCTAAAGTGGATATTTTCTGAAACACACTTTTAAAATAATTAGGAGAAATTGTGAAGGCCATAAAGTTCATTAGAAAATACTACTGTGTTTTACAGAAAGTAATAAATACTAATATAAGGAAATTCTTGTTACTTCAGATATATGATACTCTGTACCAACAGTAATAATGTTAGTGTTCTGACTCGTATCTTCTCTATTTGCTGCTGTTATTTCAATCTCATTCTTCAGCATCTGTCAGAAGCTAAATCCAAACGAGTGCATGTCATCTTTTAGAATCAATGCAGCTCAGGTCATCATCCGATCGTGCTTTCTGCACAATTTCAAATTAGTATCAGCCTTGGAAACTCACAGATCTATCTTAGGTTCTGATCAAATTCTGCTTGCTGGATTATAGAAGCATGCAAAAAATTATGTCTAAACAATTTCTCTTTATCTTCTCTAACAAGTCAGAGGAATGTTTGCTGTGAAATTTTGTTTTGTTTTAACAGACAGACATGCAGTATTCCTAAATTGCTGCAACTTAGTAGACATTTGTATCATTGGACGAAAACAAACAAACAGGACATTCAAAAAGATATTGGCAAATATTTTTATCTCTTTTTCTCTTGACCTAGGCAGAAAATAATCCATAATCTATTAATTCAGGCACTTAAAATATACAACCTTAATTAAATCCCATAGATATGAAACATTGCTCAGATACAGATATCTTGTGTATCTTTACCTCAGTTATATCTACATATCCCTGATCCGAATGGCATTTTTATGTCTCTGAATGCATATCTAAAACATATCTTGTACTAATTCAGTTTTTATCTTCCAAATTTCTGTTACCTCTATTTTTTCACAAGTATTACATTATCTTTAGAGTTCAGAGTAAAGTCAGTAATAGAAACTACAGAAACTAAGAGGAGAACTAGCCTTTCATTTGCTTATCAAGAATGATCTGCAGAAGGAAAATAATGGAGTTTACTAATAATTTGTATGTTTTGTATGTTCTTGTATTTCTAAACGCAGAGAAATTCAAGAAAATTCATTCTATATTGTGAGTTTGTAAAAACAAACCCTGAAAATCCGCAACAAAATATTGCTCAAATTGCCATGATAGTTTTAAAAGTAAAGAATATCAGGTTCACCACTCTCCATGAAATATCTACTCCATTTGGTCTCCTTCTTGAAAAATGAATGAGGCAGAAGAAAAAAATACTATTTTAAAAAATTCTCTAAACAAAAAAAAAATACTTTGTTCTGTAGCATCATTTTGTATATGATATAGAGCAGAACCTCTGAATCTTTGGGACTACACTGGAGGCACAAAGAAGATTCATTTTAGCTACAGAAGGACAGTTGGTGGAAGGACAGTACTGCCATCCAGCAGCTATGAGGAATTGTAGGGTGCATGGTCTAGTTAGCAAAATGCCACAGTGTGTACTCAGTGAAGGAATTAGTTCTTAGAGCAGTCCAGGATGATTTCTTCTTTTTTTTTTTTTTTTTTTTTTGAGAGGGGGCATTCGTGTCCCCAACCTCTTTTTTGGGGGGGGGCAGGCAGGGGATGGGGAATGAGTAGAAAGGATGACCGTTGTCCATGTCTTCTCCTTTATCTGGGAGAAAAAATCATTTTCTTTCAACTTATGACCTCAGGAAAGGGTTGGATGTCTTTGAATGGCTTTGTGGATCTGAGGAAATAATATTATTTCTACATCAGATTTATCAAAGGAATTGGTAAGTAAGGATCGCTGGAGCCACTTTTGAAGCTTAGATGACATGACTTTTAGGCCATCACATGCCCCTATACATGTTAATTTACACTAGACAGGCAGCTCCTGCTTCCAGTGATTGACAAGGGATTTTTTTATGGCTATTCATTTTTAGTTCAGGCTACCTAAACTGAATGATAAAAGTAAGAGGGAAAAAGGGTGGACTTTTCATCAACTATCATTTCATCAGGTAAATGCAAGGGGCACATCAGGGACCAAAAGAAAAGGTGCAGCAGAGAGGGGTATTCCCCTGTAGATTTGATGCCAATATAGATCTTCTAAAATAGCCAACCATAAAGATGTCTCCTACCAAATGCTCGTAAATTATTAACTCTTCCTATAATAACATGATAGCTAAGTGACTAATGTTAGCAAGATATTTTTTTGGAAATTGAAGAGGACAATGCAAATTGAAGAGGACAATTGGCAATATGAGGTTGGCAATTAAGAAGGACGTGGACAATTTCAGATTGCTACATACAACAAAATCCCCTCCCTCATAAAAAGGGCCCTCATTTTGGACATCCAAGAATATCCATAAAATAACAAAAAGTTGTTCATGAAGCAGAAGTTGAGCTGGAATGCAGTCTATGTCAGGAGGACAAACTGGCATATACCAGAAAAGAAAACAGATGCCAGAGAAGAAAACAACATAAAAAAAGTTAACACTAACACTGCTATTGTAGAAAAATCTGATTTTTTTCTGTTTTTCCTGTTGGGTTTATTAACATATTGTATTTTCTCACATTCTCTTCTGCATACAATTTAATAACTGCATATAAAAGTCCTGCTATAAACTGAGTCCTCAGCTGCGCTTTGTGCATCAGAAAGAGTGTTTTAGAATGTGCATCGCATCAACTTTAGCAGGCTACATTAATCTTCTCTGTATTGAAGTTGCAGTGCATGGGTTCTCAAAGCACACACATTAAAAATACATTCTAACTAATATTGATAACAGAGTATTTCAAAAAACAAAAAAAAAAAAAGAAAAAAGATATTCTACCTCTATACTGCCTCTGTGAAACTTCAGTGGAAATGAAATGACACATAAGTTCAAGACAAAGAATCTATACAACGTTGAACTAATCCTCATTTATACTTATAGAAAAATACAGCACATATCTGTATATATGTTTGCAAGTATGTGTAAATAGATGTATAGATGTATGAAGACAGTATGCTTCTCTGTGTGTGTTCTGTGTGTGTAGAAATGTGCAAAAAACAAATGGTGCATAGAAAGAAACAGACCAATTTACTTCTACAGAAATATAAAAGTAAATGGAGTAGGAAAAAAAAATCTTGTCGTTTTTAGTTTTAAATGTAAACACTTATGAACTTTATCTTATCATGGCACAATCTGTCCTCTAAGCCAATCAAGCTAAAGAAAGACGATGTGGTATAGCAGAAATGATGTAAATGCAAGGGAAAACTGTGAGATCTGTGCCACTGTATCTTCATGCTCAGGATATGAATTGAATTGATCGCATTGCAGGAAATCATTACCTTATAATAAATGGCTCACCATACTGACAGCATCTCTCTAGCTTTGCTGGAGAATCTTGCAGGGTTGCAGGTATATTGGCTCTGTAAAATTTTTTTCCTTGTATTGTGACATATAAACAACATCTGTTTAGTTTCAAATGTTTAGAAAGGGATTAATTAGACAAGGAATAATGGAGAATAATCATTTAAACTGAAGTTAGAAGGTTAATTTAGTAGATCGATGGTCTTACCTCCAAATTGCTGATCACATCTAATGTGGTTTAGAATTTAGTTTGTTATGCAGCTCTTGATAATTGCATTGTTAAAAGGAGAATCATTAAAGATTTTACCTTCCAAATCTGCTTGGTCATATACAATATCTTGAATTTAGTGCTGAGGATAGAATTCCTCAACCTTCAGGAAATAGCTATTAAGGGCTCACAAAATGAGATAAAATTCAGGTTCTTGCCTGCTATTATAAGATTGGATTGTACTTCTGGGATAGGCTTCTGAGACGAGATACATGACTGAAGTACATAAAGGGAGTCCAGTACTGACCAAAGGTCCCATACTGTGATGCAGAGAGACTAAATTTCTGATTATCTCCCTTTGTGAGACGGTCCAGCTTTACAGTTTCTAGCTTTCTTGACAACCCAAACCAGTATCGTGATTCCAGTTTTTTTCCTTCTGTTCTAGCCACTATGCTTTTTTAGGTGCTTGTTTCCTCAGTGTTTTTTCCAGTAGCCAGTCTAATATGTGTGAGAAAGGAAGAAGAAACCATTTCTTCCCTTCTCTTAGTGATAATCTGCAATAATCGACCTTATAAACATGATGTTTCTATAATCACAAAATCCAGTCTTCCCATATCATGGGACCATGTGAGTTCCATATACAGCGTAATTACTGTAAATAAATTCTAAGAAATAG